>OVBA01000292.1:0-76089 GCA_900406435.1 Lepidium aucheri
AAACCTGCAACAACACCAATTTCAGCTTCAAAGACTGAATCTTCGAACGTTAGAGATAACCACATCGTTACTCACAACAAATTCTCACTTTTGTCACACTAATTTTACTCTTGTTTTTACCTCAGTTAATTCTAGAACTCTCCTTCTATCTCTATAAGAGAAAAAACTGTGTAACCGATTCATCAAGTTGAGATTCATTAAGTATTCTTTTCAAACCTTTCTCTGTTTCTCTCTGTCTCTTTCAAGGAACTTCAAAGTGCCCGCCTTTTCTTCGGTTTAGGTTTAGTTTTTTTTTTCCAATGAACTTTCTTCCTTCATTAATTAAATCGTAATAGAGTAGTTGTATATCAGTGAGGCTCTTTTGGCCAATTTATCTGCAACATCATTTAGATTTCTTTTGATAAATTGACAGTCGAAGATTTGGAAGCGATCTATGGCAGAGATAACATCAGAGAGTATTTCGAAGGTCTCCAATAGAAATGATTGTGATTTGATCGATTGCACAACTGCTGCAGTTTGATTTGAAGATAACTTTCTTCTAATTTTGGTTCAAAGCTTGGAAAATCATAGATCTGAGTCTAAGGCTCTCTGCAATCAAGAGAGAAGCAACGTTTTTCTCAATTTGATGTTGGTTCACGACTGTAGTTAAGCAGCCTCCTTGCCACATTCTTCTTATTCCAGCCAATCTCTTTTTTGAGCACTAAGCCGTGTCAATATGACAAGTCAGAACATCAAGTTCTTGAGGTCACTCTTCTTTCTGGTTTGGGCTCGATATCTGATTGGAGGATTGATTTTGATTCATTTGTGCCTTTGTACAATCTTGAGCTTCCTTAATTGCTTTTGTTAGCCTTTCTTGTTATATGAAGGTTTTCTGATTAAAAGCTTTTTGATTTTTTGAGATCCACAGATTTCAGCAAATCCATGAGTAAAGTATGACTCCTCGCCAAGAAAAGCAGTTCCCCGAGTACCTAAGATCATATAAGTCACATTCTGAAAAAAGGATCGAAAGTTAATAAAAGAGCTCTCAGGTAATCTTGGTCCTCCTCACTTCTCGCTGTTGTCTATTATTTCATTGAAATCCTCTGTAAGGAACAAATAGTCATCTATCTCAAGTCAGATATCACTTTTAGTTTTTGCCAAATCAGAATCAGTTTTGTTTGATCAGGTTTTCCATAGACGATAGTTGCATAGAAACTTTCTCCACCTGATTTTATTCGAGTATCTATGAAGTTAATATTAGCTTCTAGGACAGTAATTTTTGTGCCCATCTTCCACAGGAGGCCAGGCTGCCAGATCTTGGTGTGCTTGGTGAGACTAGGTAATTATGATCATATCTTAGTTGTGCAAGAGTTCTTAGAACATTATCGTCTGGATTTTTAGCTTTAGTGAAAAACATTATGTCTAGATTTACATGGTTTTGTAAATTTTTTAGTCGTTGGACTGTCATGGATTCCCTAACCCTTGACAGTTCCAACTCCCAATGGCTAAAGAATAGAATTCTGCGGACCTTGAAAATCCGCATCATGGTGTTGTTGTTCCTCTACCTGGTCTGTGGTATTTAGGATTTGTGAGTGTCTTGCATTACCTTTAGATCTTCTATAGCTTGGGGAACTTTGTTCAATTTGGACTATGACTAGTCCTAGAGATTATAGGTTTAACTTTCTCCTAGGTGTTGGTGTTTTATGCATAACCTTTCTCTTTTTGCTTGGTTCACCTAACAGGAGTAAGGGGCTCGCCATTTGCTTCCTTGATCCCACGGGTCTGCCTACTTTCTTTTTGGTGACTGCCTTTTGTTTTCCTTTGAGTTGGGGATCAATAAGGATGCTTGGGCCTAGTCTAAGAGTAGTTAGGATGCACTCTTGGCTTGTAGGCAGGTTGTTCTGAGGTAATGCTTTAGTTATGTTCCCTTCAACTTATTTATTTGATTTGACTAATTTAACTGTGGCTTTTAGGAGTTCTCTCTCCTCAATTGCTTGTCTAAATCTCTCTCATCTTACAATCGTTTCATTTGGGTCCGCACAGGTTGTATAAGTGGTCATAACTTTTTGGATTTCACTAAAAGCTTTTTCGAGAGCTTCCTCTTGGGAGAGTTGGACATGCATTAGAGTTGTCATTGGAGCTTCTCTCTCGAGTGGGGGTCTTTTAGTTCATCCTCCTCATGATATGTCTTCCAGCCTTTGATGGTTTGGTTAAGTGATATCGTGATTGTTCTTTTTCCCTTCAGATACGACCAAGTCACTAGATAAGGTAATAATTTCCTTACTCGATGTTCTCATTCTTTCAGGAGTCCTTTCTGTATGTTCCAGGGTTTGCTGAGGGGTTTTGTCCACTGGAGGAGTTAGTTGTTCAACTCTTTTTTAATCTGTGTGACTCCCTTCTCTAGGGTAGTTTCTCTGTCCATACCTTGATATCTGGTAGGTCTAAGGAGGCTTATGGTAAGCAGATTTTCTTTGTAGAATGCGCTTTTGTTCCTGTCAGTAGTTTGGGAGCTCTCATATGCATGATATTGGAGGCTATGATTAAGGAAGCAATCTTCTTTCCTTTCTCTCCAGGATGGTTCAACCTCATGGTGATGTTCGGGCAAAAGATTGCGTCTGTGGTTTCCCGCTAGACTTGTTAGCTTCCTCATAGTCTTTGTCTAAATGGGAGAAGGCACCAAATGTGTAGCAATAGTTACCTAGTCTTTCATAGACTAAAGTAGCCTCCACTTCCTCTCCATTGTCAAACTCCACGATCGATTTCTTGATAATTGGTTTTAGCCCATCAATCATCACTCTCATTATGGCATGAGTAGATGTTATTTCTGATTTTTTAAAGCTTCCAAGTTATTTTCCAATGCTTTGTATGTTAGTTGCTGACCAGAGACGAATTGGGATTCCCTGAACTAATATCCAACAAGGGTTTTGTGATGGGAAGAATTTTGTCGCTGTTGCTTCCCACTTTGAAGAATCATCATCTACTTTGCAAAGTGGTATGGTTGATTGTCGAAGACTTTTGGAAGATCTTCCTCATTCGTAAATTGGAACTGAAAGATTCCATTGCCCAGGTCTGACCCAGTAGGTTTCTGTGGGAGTCTCCAGTGCTCGTATAGGAATGGGATCAAGACCATATCCTTTGGGCTTTAAGGTTAGTTAGCTTGCTTATTAGAGTGATCTTGAGCTGTTGAGTGCGCTCCGAGTAGTCAACTCTAAGAGCTCGAGCTCTAACATATTTCTGTTTTTTGTTTGAAGGTTCATGTCCCTTTTCTTTTTCTTTGTTCATCATTCTACGGCTCAGGATGTCGAGATCTTGGGTAGTTTAAGGGAGTAGTTTGCTTGATTTAGAAGGCGTGAAACATTAAGAGTGAAAGAACAAGAAGTTTCTTGGAAGAACATTCGTGGAAGAGAATTCTGTACAGAAGAGATGGTGAAAGTTCTAACCACTAAGGACTGATAGTAGTAAGGCTCATTTTCTGTTGTAGATTTGGTGAATCTTCCATTGTAGCTTCATGAAGTATCTTCCAACTCTAAAAACCGCTTTTAAGGGAGACTTTTTTCCTTAAAAAGTCAAAAACCAGGTAGCTGAAGCGTTGACTCTATTTGTGGTTTTTGAAAACTTTTCTACTTTGGGTAAAACCATACAGCTGAACACCTTCGCGCCCAAGAGAAAAATTGGATTACACGGATCACTCGAACCCTTCTTCTTGGTTTCGGGTTGTTCTAAACCAAAAATAAGCAAGCATCGGTTAAAAAGAAGCCAAATCTCTTATGTGATAATTAGAACGATTATATACTATTAACTAATTTTAGTTTTTAGGTGGTCATTTTTGGTTTTGGTTTAAAATTAAACTGAACCAAAAACTTAAAATACTAATATTTTGGAATCGTTAACAAAATCATACTAAATATCAGTTTTTTGATTTGGTTCGGTTTAGTTATGGTATTTTTACCAAGCGTTATGTGTGATGGTGGTGAAAAGAAAAAAAAAATTATCGAGTTTTGCTTTTAGAAAAATCAGGTAAACATGCCGCTAATTTATGATATTAAATAAAACTAATGTTATTACGTACTAAGCTTAGTAATAAATAAATATAGTTTTATCATACCTATTTTTCTTAATTATCTATAATTTTTACAATATTATAATCTCACGTGATTACTTTATTAGAATTTTTAAGATTTTTATAGATATTTCTCTATATTTTCATAGACGTATCCATACCATTTTTGTATCGAATATATTTTGGAACACAACAAATAAATAATACTATGCAAAATTATAATTCGTGTTGTTTGATAATCCTCATGTATTTAAATTTTCTAGTTATTGAAAGAATAAGAGATTTTGTCATTTACTATCTTGGAATAGTGAAGAAAGTAACCTCCAAGTTTTGTAAATTTTGGTAAACTTCAATTAGTCTGCAGACTATTACAGATTTTAATTAAAATTATATTTTAAAAAAGTTTAGAGGTTTGTTTGCTACACTTTATTCAAGTGTTTCTCATATATATGTAATATATTGTTTTTCATAATTTTTTTACTAGGATATGTAGTGTATTTTTTCCATCATGAAAATAGTTTTTTCAAAAATGTGGATTGATCAGGATAATAGAGAGGTTGATTAATCATATTTTAAAGTTAAGCGTCTTCGTTTTTTTCTATTGAGTAAAACAAATTAAAACAAATTAAGTTGGTTGAACAAAGAAAAAAACAAATTAAGTTGTATTGTCTTTCTAAAACAAAAGGAGGAATAATAAAAAAATAAAGAAACAAACTATTTATACCTCAATTTTGTCAAAATATAGTTCATTATATCATATAAAATTGTCCATTCTCTATGAATTTCCATGCTTTATTCTCTAGTACAATTTCAGTACGAGTATTGATTATTTTTACGTTTTGTTTATTTGTATTTTATTTTTAAATATTAAAATTAAAATAAATACAAAAACAATTTTCCCATGAAATGTATTATAATATCCGCTTTGATTTAACTGAAACTTAAATTATATATATATATATATGAGAAAAAGATGTTAACTTACAACATCAATTTTTTCATCATGTATTCAAAATTTCACTGTTATATATTACACGACTTGAATTCATGATACTAAAATTTAACATTAAAAAATAATGATTATCTAATAGAAAAGGATTCTATACTTTTGATTTTTAAATATATATATATATATAACTACGTTTTCAGCAAAAAGAATTTGCTAATCATATAATTAAAAATTATTTTATTTTAGGAGTTTTATCAGTCTTTCCATTTACATTCAATTTATCACTGATATTGATCTTTGAATGTATTTAGCAAACTTTCTTGTACTATTTATCATTAAAACCATATGATAATTTGTTTTCACAATGCTTACATTTTTACCAATATTTTGAAGCTGAGAACATGTAAAAAAGTCACTTTCTCACATATTCCAATGTCAACAAAAAATGCAGTCGAGCTGATAATCTCTCAAACTAGTATGAAATCTGGGCGTCGAAATAATGACAACTATTATTTAGATACGAAAACATAGATTGTAATGAATCTTTTTCAGGTAATCTTGAAAATATTTTAATAGTGAAATCAATTTTAAATTTGTTATCGACATTTATATGAATTTATCCGGTTTATAGCTATATGAGTAACATGTTTTTTCTTTTGTCTATAAATGCTTCTTAAATCCAACATGAGCATGAAAAACGATGAAGAGTCATATCATTGATGCAACTAATAATGGTGATTCCTCATCACAGTCAACCTTGCCATGAAAAAATGACGATGAACATACAAGTAATCCCAATCAACCAGTTTCTTTAATTGCCAATTTGTATGTTTATTTCATGAAAGATTTTGGTAAGGATTCCGGCCAGAGGAGGTGATTAGGTTCTTATAGTCTTGCTAAACACAGTCAACATAATTTTGAGTCAAATCAAAGGAATGCCAACAAGATTGAGTAGATTTTTCATGAGTGTTATCTAGTTCTCCGACATATCGAGCTAGAACTGATCAATTTTAAATTTGTTTATACACAAATTTTCAACAATTTTGTTTATATATTTAAATTTTATTTTTAAAAAATTCTTTTAATTCAGAGTGCTTAGACGTTTGAAGATGAACCAAGATCCACACGAGTGGCCAACTTTCAAGACATATATTGAAGACTTTAGGTGGATTTGAAGTTTGTTAAAATCGTTTTCCCATTTCTCTAATTTCTAGACATTTGAATTCGAAGACAAAACTTTTCACTTGTATGTGTATGAAATTTGTTCAGAAATCTGTCATTTGTAAATTCAGTGACGGTTAATTGGCTCTCTTCTCTATTGAATCAAATGAGTTAAAATGGAAAAAATATTGAAAATATTAGTTATAAATAAGGTAATACATGCCGAAGACATGTGGTACAATGGTACAAATCACTTTTCAAATTCTTAGACACGAGAGTTAGATTTTTCTATAATGCAAGGATAATGAATAAAATTGATTTTAGAATATGAGCTTTAGCTATGAATCGAGTTTGTTGATCTAATTATAATAATATTGACAAAAAAGGTAATGAACTTCAGGTGGTATAAGTCATTTTTTAAATTCTTAGGCACCAGAGTTAGATTCTTATCTAATGCAAGTGGAATAAATAAATTGATTTTAAGATATGAGTTTTAGCTATGAATCGAGTTTGTCGATTTAATTATAGTAATATTGACAAAAAGGTAATAAATTTCAGGTCAAGCCAATGTTTTAATGTTGACCAAATTTTTATTTGTTAATTTAGGCCTAAATTATTTTGTTTTGTGATTTTACATTTTTGTAACTAATGAATTGTTTATAGTAAATATAAATAAATCTAATGTTTATTTGCCAAAAATATTCTCATTTAATAGTATAGATGTTTAATTTATAAATTCTTTACAACATTAAATAAAAAAAATAAAAATTTTAAACCATTTATATATTAAAATTATATATCTGTCCTGATTTTTTTTAGACTAATAAAGCATTCGTTGGCTGGGCTTTTGAACTTTTGATAGAACAATAAGATTGTGGGCTAAAAAATGTAAGCCCAATACTAAAAATGATGGTAATCCAAACCGGAACCGGATCGGATTCTAAATCCAGCCGACGGCATGATTCTATGGCTGCCGGGAACAAGAGGAATTAATCAGACACGAGGTCTCCAAAACAAGACCAATGGATGATTCATCATCACTTCGATTACTGGTTCAACAGACCCAATACGCTTTTGTCAAATGTAATGTAACGATAAACCTACCAATGCCTGTAAAGTGTTCGATAGTATGCCTGAGAGAGATTTTGTGTAACACGATGGTCACTGGATACGCGTAGAATGAGAATCTAGGACATCTGGAATCAAGTACAACGAGATCAGCTTCTCTATAACTATGTTCTAGTATCCAATGGTGACTATCTACTAAAATCACCCACAAGGTATGGTCGATTTTTTCCCATTTATGATTTTCTTGTGTGCTTTTCTTATGCTTTAGATTGTACGAAGAGAAGAAAATTCTTCATCTCTTTGTTTGTGATAGACAATGCCTACTCTAAGAATGTCTAGAAATAGTAAAGAATATAGGTATGGAATCATAAGAGCTTTGATCATTTTGAAGCATAATAATTATTCCAGATGTTGACTACCTCTTCTAATTTGCAATTTAGTCTTTAGTAGTGTTAGATTCTTCACTCTTCTTTATTCCTTTCTATTTGGTTGCATTCTAAAATAATATATCATCAACACAAGACATGAATAAGAGTTTATAGTGGTCATAGTCCTTAGCCTCATCAAGTATTATATTCTTTCACTATTCATATTACATGATTAGATTTCATATAGGAACTAGATATATATATATATCTCCTTTAAATCAAGTTTTCTGCCTTTATATTGTACCGCAAGTATGAAGGAAATCGGGTACAAACCGAAAGTTGCCAATGTGCTATTGTGAATCCACTAACTCGACCTTTGGAATGGGTTTTGGTAGTAAAAATAGAAAAAGCTTTCTTTTGAGATGGGGAGCTCTGAAGAAATACAACTTGGTCATTCCAAATTTCTCTGTAGTTTATAATCAATTGGTATGAGATCCAATGCTTAGTTATATGTTATGGTCTATTTGGTATTGTACATCTCAAGTGTTTCTACTAAGTTTCCTCTATTAGTATGTTAACTATTCAATCAAGAACAATAAACAGAGACTTGATAGAGAGGAGAGAGAGAGAGAGAGAAAGAGTCTTTTTTTGGTCTTCTTCTTCATCATCTTCCTCCTGAACTCATGCATCCTTGGTCCCTCTATAATTATAAGTTTTTTTTTGCGATCATTACCTTCAAAAGCCTTCTCTCTCTCTTCATCTTTTGCAGCTCTATTTGCCATCTATATAAAGCTTACTTTGCCATTGTGTTTACTCAGTTCTTCTGCAGGATACAACTTTGAGAAGATGAAATCTTCAAATTCCCAACCCTTACACACACCGAGGATAAGATCAACTTCGTACCATAAAAAACACAGCTCTAAGATACAAATCCATCTTCGTATCTTTAATCTCACCAGGTTCAGTTTCATCTAACATATATATCAAGCTTCTTTAGACACATTGACTCGAAGTATAAACTGCTCTATTCTGTTTTTTGTTCTTTCTTTGAGGCAGGAGGAGAAGATTACTTAGAGAAGAAGAGAACGAGATGGAGATAAGAAACTTGAAACTTTTCGTAGAGAATCAAAGTATCATACGAGAAAATGAAGCTTTAAAAAAGAAAGCACTTCTTCTCCTCAAAGAAAACAATGCTCTGTTTGCTCTGCTTCATCCAAAACTCTCCTCTGTTTCCACCTCCTCCCTTAACTGATTTTCGTGAATCCTGTTTCTTAATTATGTTTTGTCTTGGCTTCTTCTCCCACATTGTCTTGGTACCAAAATAAAAGTCAAACTAGTGATTTATGGGTGCTTTTTCTATTTAAATTGTGAATTACGAAAAGCCAAACACGCAAAGACAAAACAACAATCGTATAAACAAGAGGGATAGATAGAGTAGGCAAAAACCATCAGATTTATTACCAAAAACAACACACCAAATATCATAACATGTAGAACTCTATTATCCATCTTTGAGTTTCTTATCAGCTATATAACCAACAAAGAGGAGTCTAAACAGAACCAATCATTGAGTCTAATATCGACCAATTAAGATGAAGTCATCATCATCAAGCACCTGAACATCTCTCTCTCCTACAAAATGCTCTCTGCCGATTTCTTTCACCAGTTTAGCGAACTCAATCCTTTTGGACAGAGGCAATGGCACATAAGGTAGGCGAAAAACTGGCCTTGCAACTCCTAACTGAGCCAAAGCGGTGTTAACACCAATCGGATTTGGTTCTTGGAATAGCCAATCCATTAAAGGCAGAAGCTTTGAGTTCAGTGTTGCATTTCTACCATCAAACATTAACTTCCTCATCAAACCCGGAACTAGGTTGCTAGTAACAGATATAACTCCAGTTGCCCCATGATCCCATCTAGAATCATGGCACTGATCATCATTACCACTCCACACCACAATTCCATTCTCAGTATACTCTTCAACTCGGTTATTGCCAACACATTCCTTAACCCCAGCCATATTAGGGTTCCGAGAGAGTTTAAAGATAACATGTGGAGGTATATCTTGATTTGTGCGACCTGGCACATTATATATAATTGTCGGTCCCATATGAAGAACGGTTTGAAAATGTGCCGTCAAGCCCTCAATGGATGTTTTTCCATAGTAAGGATTTATATGCAGTGCAGCATGCATTCCCACAGCAAAGCCTTGCTCAGTGGCATGTATAGCTTCCCTAGTCGAGTTGCTTCCAGTGTTTCCAATGACTTTGATTCTTCCACCAAAACAATTTACAGTATGGCCTATAAGCATTATGTGTTCATCCCAGCTCATCAGTTGGCCTTCACCAGTTGTACCACCAACGATCACACCTTCAGCACCATTTTCTATCTGCGTGTTAACTAAGTCATCATATGCTTCGAGATCAAACCTTCCATCAGGTAGATACGGTGTCTTAATGGCTGTGATCAGTCTAAGGGACCTTATGTCGTCTGTGTTTGTCCTGCAGCCAAAATACAAGAGAAATCTGTAGCAGGAACAAAATAGCGAACAACAAGAGAAAAAGAAGATGCGAAAAAGCAAGTAACCTGTTCTTATCCTCAAGACTGCGCATTGGCAGATGGAAGTTAGGTATAACAGCTGCTTTTGGAGACACCCATTTCGCGTTCCTTCTGTGTGATTAACAAATAAAGCACACAAAATTCACAAATTTAGGCAAGACAGGGTGCGACTAACTAATGTAGTAATACACTCACATTACTCAGTTACTGAGAGATCATAAGACAATGTTTCAGAAACAGCAGATACACGAAACATCTAAAGCAATCTACAATTACAGATCCAATCCTTTCTAGAAAAAGAAATGACTACTTTTGTCCAAAGCAATTCCGTATATTCATTGCACTACTTATGTCATAATCATTAGGTGATACAAATGTGTTAAAATGCACTAGAGAGCTACCTGAAGATTTAGCTGGAGCACAGAAAACGGTTGGATACAAATCCAATACCATAAGCGAGATATAAATATGGGCATAGATACAAAGCGAGAAAAACCTTTTGTATTGTGGACGAGGGAAATGGAGCACAGATTCAGTAGAGATCAAGCCGTAACTTTTCAAAGATGCCATCTTTAGGTATATTCAATCGGAACCCTAGTAGAATCAAATTCGAACAAAGGAATAGATGACAAAATCAGATGGAGGAGGTGAAGATAATAATAGAAACACTGTCGATAATTGATGTCGAGACAAGGCCAAGACCGATTGAGTTCCGGAAATGGTGACGGAGCATGCTGACGTCAGATTCCGGCAGAAGTAATAAATTTGTAAGGAGAAAAAAAGCGGCGGGAGAGAAGAATTTAGAAGCTGTAAGAAGAGATGGTGATGAACGAAGGAGGCCTTTTTTGGGCTTTATATTGGGCTTTAGAGGGTTATGACTAGGCCCATATCCGCGTGAGATCTTGTTTTGGTTTACGGCGTCGTTTAATTGGAAGCCGTAAAAGGGCCTATAGATTTGGTTGCAAGTATTGGGCCTACAAAGAACTTATGCCTATTAAGTCCATTAAACTGAGTGGTATATTGAACCGATGAGTTGTACCAAAAGAAGTTATTGAACCGATGATTTGTACCAAAAGAAGTTATTGAACCGATGAATTAAAGATAGCACTATATGAAGGCAAGCATTCACATCACAAGGCAAAGTGAAAGATGGAAGCCAGAAAAATTAAAAATAAAGAAGAGCAAAAATCAGGACCATTGCAGTAAAACCGGACCAACTGATAAGCCAAGCATGTCGCAAAGAGCAATCTGAACATCGTGAGAGCCATGTTCGCAGCTTATCAAGTTAGCCAGAAGTGGAAATAGAGATTTCAGGTTCTTCTCAAATGATACCTCTTCCAATGTACATATTGCTTGAAGTGTTGCAACTATAAGAGGAGCTCTTGCTGCTAGTTCCCTTCGTTTTCCTGATCCAAGAGGTATTCTCCATCGGTGCTCGCTGGCTCGTGATGACTCTGATTGTTGTTTTTTCGCCGTAGAAGAAGTGTCAATGTAGAAGTTGAGAATTTCTTGACAGATGTTGACTAGAAGTGATTCTATTTCTTCTTCTGCTTCGTTGTTTTGGTCTTTAACAAGATTCTGTAAGAATGTGAGGCAGATTTGGTAAGACTCGTTTTCGAGACGAAGTAGAGGAGGATCTTGCATCTGTGTCATGGGTCCTAGCTCTTGTAGTCTTGAACGGAGTATTGTGTTACTGTTTATCCCGTGAGCATGTAAAGCTACACCGTGCAGTGCATCGAAGAGGACTATTGTGTTTTTCGCTGAAAGCTGAGGTTTGTACATGTTGTAAATCTCCATCACAGCCTGAAGCATTACAACAACAAGAAAAAGTGAATAAAATTCTTTTGTAAATTGTAAACAGAAAATCAAACATAAAAGGAGTTTCTCCTTTTATTTGCATTTGTAAAAGCTTGAGAAGAACTAACCTGAATCAACAAAAGCTGAACAGCGGCTCGGCACTTAGCATCAGAGATAGCGGCGTAAAGACGGGCTGCTGTTCTCTGACTCTCTTCACTATCATCGGCAACAATTGGAGCAGCAGACTCAGCATTGCTGTTGAGAGCATTTCTCTGGCTTACCTCTACATATTCTTCGCTTAGGAAATATGAAAAATCTGGGCAAGTTGTTTTTGCCGCTTCTTTTAAAGATGACACTACCTCTAACCACTTTTCTTCAGTAAACAAGCCATCGGCATCACTCATCAGACGAACAAACGCAGCAATACCAATCCCTGCAAGGCTTTGGTGAGGTCTCTTTATAAAACTCACAAGAAGCGTTAGTATGTTCTTTAGAAGTGGATTGACTGTCGTGTAGAATTTGACAAAGAGATCAACAACAAGCTGTAGTGCCAATGTACAAGTCTCGTACAGCCATGCATCATGATCTAGCTCATCCACATCACCACCGTAACTTCCATGCTCCGCAGAGTCCTCTTCACCAGAAGGATCAATCGAATGCCGTACATAATCGAATATAGGAAATAATACAGACTCGAATATCTTTTCCCACAGCGGTAGAGAAAATAAATGGCCGTGGTTGCGTAACGTATCAAACATAATCTGCAGTGCGCTTTTCCTGATTTCTGGTCTGGGATCGAAACTAAGTTCTGATAAGCCTGCACATTAGACGACATAGGAAGGTGAAATACATGAATAGAATCTTTAAGTCAGATAATACATGCTTAAAGGGGTAGTTCCTAATGTAGAGACTACGTAATTTAATGCTATACCTGATAGTAAGGGAAACCAAAAGTAGAGATGATTATTGTTGTTTACAATCTCTCCATTCTCTTGTTTCCCGCCTTTTTCAGCGTGGAGAGATGACTGAGAAATCTTTCCAGAAAGTTCCTTGTTTTTATTTGTTAACGGGGATTTAAGATCTCCTTCTGCAAGCTTTGTTGCACAGTACCGGAGAAATGCTATGGATCTGAGACTGATATCTTTGCTAAATCTATTATTGGTGAATGCAACTAGGCAATTAACACAATCTGTAAAAGTGGTGGTTTCTGTCTCAGTGATGTATGGGAAATATTCTCGGATAATCTTCTCGATAATCTCAAAGGACAAAAACACAATATTTTTGTGGTCGTCATATGCCGCTGTGGTAAAAACCTGTAAAGAAAGAAAACAAATAGTGAGGACAGAGGAGTAAGCAAAATTTCTCGAATAGATGTGGTAATCAGAGAAGTACAATAAATGCCTACCATGAACATGCTTTTCCATCCTGACTTAACATTATTTACACGAGACAATACCATCTGAGAAACACATCGGATGATCAGTTCTCTGATCTCAACATCATCACTTCTACGCATAACAATGACAAAAGGTGTCATAAATTCATTCTGAAAGTTGTAATTTGCCAGCTCCTCCCGTTCCAAGAATTTCATTGACAACTGGCGTAGAGAATCCATTGCAAAAATTGCAATAGAAAGATTCTCTGAGCATCCAATGGTCACAAAGAAACCCGATAGCACTTGCCATATGCTTGACCAAACAAGCCTTATGCGATTCATGTTATAATGCCTGTCACCAATTACGAACAGAAAAAGTCAGACTATATACTGGAAGTTGCCAAGAACAGAATACACCTCTTGTAAGCAGTATATGAAAGAAAAGAGAGGAAGAAAATTAGACAAGTCTTACGCTATCTCAACAATCTTCGTGAGGCTAAAAACACGTGGATTAGAAGGAGACCGCAACTCATCCATGGAAACTTTGCAGAGAGCTTTAACAAAGTCTATTATAGCTTCACTGTTCAGTTTCTGACTCTGTGCAAATATTTGATTCATTTCACCAACTTGCTCCAGCAAGTTCAAATTTGAGACTATACTGCTCATCTGTTCTTGTCTCACGTTCCTCGAACCTTTTCCCCCAAGACTCATGCTGTCATATGAACCCCTCAAGACACCTGCAGTTGCATATTGACTTTTCCCAGGACCCTTTCTTTTCAGAACAGGAAGTACATATTGCTTGGATTGCTTTGATTTCTCCGACTCCTTTTGTTTGGAAGCAAAAAAAGTGGCATCTGGAGGAGCACCTTCTCCCAAAAGATGCAGTTGCTCGAAACGGGAAACACAAGTTAGTATATGCTCCCACGCATCTTGCAAATAGTTTCCCTCTTCATCAGCAAGTCTGAGAATCGCCTGCCAACCAACTAATATTAATTTGGTATCCACAATAATTTTTCAGGGGATAAACTGACAGTGAGATAAGGAAGAGAATATTATAAGTGAGGCAGGGAATAGACTTGAGAACAAGGTATAATGGGGCAGTATTATAAATAGCACTTACACAATGCTTTAAAAAGTCGAATACCAACCTTAATGGCTTCAATATTTTTCTGCTTGATATCAGCTGGTGAGTGAAGTGAAGTGAACTTCGCAAGTGAAGTCACAAAAGCATCTCTATGGGTCTTCATTGACATCAAAGAAGTGGCATGAATTGCATGGTGGAAGCCTTCAAGACATAAGTTGATCACTATCAAATCATCACTCTGGTCTAGCGGCACACTGAATGCAGCAAGCATAGGAGCCCAACAAGCCTCAATCATAAATCTGAGGATAACCACATCTGTTGCTGCATAGTAGGTTGATCTGCAACCTCAAGTCAATTTAAATACTGCATCAGCACAAAGGTGCCTATAAAATGGAACAGTTCAGGAAAGTAGTTCTGAGTTGAAATGAATATCATGTGACAGAAGAATGGTTTTCATAATAAAAAAAAGGTGGTTAACAACATTAAAACAAAGAAGAGTGAGTATTTTTACTCTGATTTGCGAGCTTTTTCCTTAAATTGCTCTTGCATATGCTTCATCAGATCATCACTTGTTTCCACATATGAATCTCCCCCATTTTTACGGATCACTATATTTAATATACTATCCAAACCAAGCATTCTGTTTGTGTTTGTGTTCTGTTTCTGTTGCAAAGGTAAATCATCCTCTTTCATCTTAATCTCATTTTTTGTTATTCTTTCATACAGCGAACTCATGTAGTCCGCAGGTAAATCTTTCCCATCGTCTATACCACGATTGTTTCTGATAAAGTCATCTGGAGACATCTATATATATGTTCCAAAGGAAAAAAAGAAATCAATGCTCAAAGAACATCATCACAATTCTACCTCAAACTTCCAAGATAACTGTGTTATTCTAGAAAACGATTGAAACAAACCTTGTTTTTCACCATGGGGTTGTGGGCATCAGTATTGAGCATGATCACAGAATATGCAAGCACATAAGCTGTATCTGCGCTAGTGAACACTTTAGGATTACACTTGCAGTAACGTTCAGCAAACTTTTCCATGATTCGGTCAATCTTTTGTGCTTCTCCTGGCAGCCTAAAACCTTCAAGAAAGGTTCTTATAGCCTCATCAAATTCCATGCCTCGGAAATCAAAAGAATCCACATAGGCATGCATCACTTTGAGAGGTAACTCTTCTCTTTCTCCAAGATAATCACCTATCAAAGTTTTATTTAACCCTGACGCGTCTTTAAGAAAGGCTGCTATTTCTTCAGGAGACTCACCCAGCTTACCCGCATTGATGAGAAACCCAATGCCTTTCACTGGCTTGCGATTAAAAAGAGAAATACCTTCCTGAGACAAACATTTAAATTAGAATTAACGACCCCAGAACAATTATAGAAGGTCCTTTTTTTTAATAAACTACACATAATACCCAAACATCTTTACGTTCTCACCTGAAGTTCGAGTTTGTATGCCCGGCGCTGCTCAATGGCTAGAGCATCAGACGTACATCCTGAAGATTCGGAATGGGTATCTGATCCGTTGGCAGACTCATCAGCATTCCCATTTGCCAAGTGGGGACTTCCGGACCCCAGATCACTCTCAAGTTGTTCAGATTTATTCAGTGAATTAGAAACCGGTAGGCGCAACTGTTTGTTCAACCAATCTCCCATTGATTTCAAAATAGCTACTAAGCATTTCATGGCTTCAACTTTCATTGCTGGCTCCTGAGGTGGCAACAACGTTGTAGTTGTCCCAGGAGGAACCCCTTGAGCCGTTTTAAGGAGACCATTGACCATCCTAAATGGGATCATACAGAGGAAACATAAATTACGCCAAGAACTTCCACCTCATTCGAACTTAAACTTAGAACACTGAAGCATCAAGAAACATAGCATACCTCTCAAAAATATTTGATGAATTAACATCACAATCGTAGTTCAAGAATATATCAACTAGAATTTGTGAATCTAAACAAAGCTTGTCCAAAAACCGAAGAACAATCATCTTCTGTTGAAAATTAGGTTGAGCTACATTCTCCACAACCCTAAGAACAATCATTGGGAAAAAAACTCCAATTTCGGCCTTTAATCCAGCCCGGAATCTTGCAACCAGACTGATGAAAATAGAGCAAGAAAGCTGGAAGATAATCATAAGAGTGGAAGCGCTATTCTTCAACAAAGACAAACACAAATACTGTTTGATAGCACCTAAAAACCTGTTCAGCAGAGATGGCAACTCGTCAGTAGATTCAAAATCTGACTTCTTTTCATATGGTGAATTCGCCCATACATTCTTAAACAAGAGCAAATGAGGTATGCAACATTTTAGCAGGGACATACCTCTCGCTCGTCCTAAAGACAGCTCCAGCATTTTCCAACAAGATCTTCAAAAGCTCAAGAGCCAGAATCTTCCCTCTCATCGATTGGGGATCTGTCGAAGACTCCTTTGAAGTTGCCTTCATGGAGAGCTTACAAAGCGCCCTGAAAACCAAGAAGGCATCTCTCCGCAGTTTATTTTCTATCTGAACATCTAAATCATCATCTCTCTCAGCGTCTCCGTCTGCTAGCTCTCCCTTCCTTCCCTCTATAGCTGACTTATACATACTGATTTCCCAATACTTAGCGTCCAACATGTCCTTATCAGTGGAGTCCAACAGATCCGTAGGATTTGTGGTCTCCACTGTGGTAGTCGCATATGCCCCATCTTGGCCTCCTGATCTTGATGCTGGCATTGTAGGGTTTAACACGCCGTCGATATCTTGCATGATTTTGGTGATGAAACCCTGAACAAACTGCGTCATTGTCCCATCTGCATCTGATTTTTCGATTGGCTCCATGAGCTCAGCCACAACGATCGGCTGAATTGGAGCCGTTGACGAATCCGCCTCCATCCTCCGGAACACAATCACCAGTATCTGGATCAATGAAGCCTTGGCAGTCGTCTGATTCACCACGTTTTTGGTTCCCAAGTAAATGTCGTAGCAAGTACGTACAATCAGGAGCAAGCAATCGCCATGTATCCTCAGCGAGATGGAGTTAATGGCCGATAACAGAGTTTTTAGAACAGGTAATTCAATGGATTCGTCTCCCAAATCATGGCATTTACAAACGGACTCGATCAATTTATAAAGGAGGATGGACTCGGCTCCGCCAGAAGGGTCCGATTCACCACGAATGTAGCCATGCGCGATAAGTTTCTGAATGCAGTCAACAGCAGGTTCAACGATCTTCGTAAGGCCAGTGCCACAGGCATTGATCAGAGGGCTGAAGATGTATTCACAATCGGCGAGTGAGTACTCGACCGAACCACCATCGTTAAGTGGACCGGGAACAGAAGAATCATGCTCGGAGTCAGCAGCAGAGGACGACGGAGCTGGTGATTTCTGCGGCGAATTAAGCCACTCGGTAACAGCTTTGCATTCATTAGCGAGCTTTGAGTGTTTCCGCCACGACGAGTTCTGAACGATTTTCTCTAAAGCTGGTGTTACGACTCTACTTAATCGGGAATCAGCTTCCGAGGAAGCCATTCCCAATTTTCACGGCGAGCTCAGAGACTCAACGTTAGACAGATCTGGAACCACAAATGAAGTACAACAACAGGGACGAATAGCCTCTTCACCAAATTGACTAGGAGCTCTACGTCTGATCCGAAATGAGTCAGCGAGTCTGACTCAAACCGCTGCAATAAAAACTTGCAGGGTACAGAGAAAAGAGGTAGATGAAACGAAACTTCAGATCGCGTCGTAGTTTGATTTTTCTGCCATGGAAATGCAAAATTCGCAATTACATGACCGAATTACCCCTTCTGTTGACACTGGAGCTGGAGGGCCATTTTGTAATTTGAGGGAAATTCAAATACCAGTTTCGACATTTTACATCACGGCGTTTCTTAGCAGTTGACCGGCAGGAAATTCGTTGCCTGTTTCCCGGTCTAATGTACTTACATTTCCAAAAACGACATAAAACCTTATCTAATCACTGTTATTCAAACTCACAAGAGTTTAAACTTTAAAGGATGGCTAAAGTTTTGACCTTTATTAAGACCTTTGTTAATTTCGTGATCATAGATACAAATATAGTCGAACGAGGATGTTCCGTGCTACTAAACCTGCAAAGAAAAGTTTCCAAAAGTATCCCACAATCTCATGAAAGAGTTCTGAATCCAAAAGATACTTATACATTCAGATGATTTGGTAGCAGAAGATGATCCACTTTACAATAGTTAAAGGTGAAAAACCTTGAAGGGTTTCAGATCTTAATTAAATAGATTTAACAATGGTATATATGCAGAGAAACAATAAGGGTTTCACTTTACATAGTCATGCACAACAAGGAAACTCCTACAACAAACAAAAAAGAAAAACAATCCCTGAAGCGGCGTTATAAAATACATAGATATACAACCTGATTCCCAGTTATGAATAGGGGATGGATATGAATAACGAGATCTGTGAGATAAGAGTTAGAAATTGGTTCTAACGAAGAACCTTACCGTGTTTCTACAAAATCTCCCCGTGTCTGAATCCATTGTTTTCATCGTCTGTGTTTGAATCCAACCCACAAGGAGAATCATACCATTTGGGGGTTTCTTGATAAAAGCTATCGACTTGTATACCAACTAAACTTACATCTGTTTCTATACTACCTCCATCGTGTGTCATTGGTTTTGTTAATTTAGAATCTTCACAATTTAGAATGCTCTTTGAATCAAAGTCACTACACTTCAACCATTTCTCAGACTTACATGTCTCAGACAAGAGATCTTTCTGACTTCTACTACCCGACGGTGGCCTTATCTGTTCCCAAGGCACAACAACATCATCTAGGCTCCTCCCAAAACTGTCCTCATCGTCTTCTATAAGGTCTGCATCCTTCCCATCTCCATATAAATGCTCGTGGTGATGGTCACTCCAATGTGCTAGATCGTTATCTCCAACAAGTATCTCATCTGAGTGTGACTTGTCCGAAAGCAAGCCTGTTGTTCCCTTGACACTCTCATCACCAATATTTCTTATCTTGTTGAGCATCTCAAACAACTCTCTGGACACTGAACCCAACATCTCTTGTGGAATCTTCCCAATCTTTCCTTCTAGAGTGCCAAGTTCACTCCTTAGTTCCTGTACCTGATGCAAGACAGCAAAATGCATATCGCCACCATCATCCTTTCCAATCAGTCCAATCCCTTCGGTTTCTAGGTCTTCCCTCACACCGTAGACTGTCTCTTGATCCATCAAAAACCCTTTATGACCAACAACCCGATGCATGATTCTAGCATTTCCATCCATTGCCCCGGGCTCATGTCCTGAATGGACAGCGTATAGCTTAAAAACAGCTGTTCCTTCTTCCTGATATACAAAAGTTTTGTCCTTTTCATTGTAGTTAGCAATGGGCACAATAGCTCTTATCCTAAAACCACAACCGCATCTCTTTGACTGATAAGGCTCCCTCTTTAGAATCCTAGACTTCTTTGAGGCAGGCTCTCCAGCTCTATGACAAGCATAATCCTTCACCTCTGCCATAAACGGCTTATACCTAATATACTTCTGCCTAATGCAGAGCACAACCTTGTGCTTAGCAGCCAATTGCTGCAACCTATCAGGAACGTCCTTGGCAGGCACATCAAAAGACTCTGTATACTCAAATCGACGCCGTTTGTTCCTCGAACCAGAACCAGAGTCAGCATTGCAAATTGCACATGCCCCTACACATACCCTAATAAAACTCTCCGGAATTCCATAGAACTTCGCACCCACGGTCCAAACTTGCTTAATTCGCTCAATAGTCTCTTTAAGCCCCAGGTGTTTCAAATCACCATCGCCGTGAAATCCCATGACTATATCTTGCCACTGGTTAATGTGAGAGACGAATTGCTGAGAATTATTCTTGAAGCAGAGAAATTCGTTACCAGTGGCTGGATCAAGGCGCGAAGTGAGCTTATCCTGGATCCGTTTCCAGGCGGTGAGGTATGCCGTTTCCTCGTTTCGATCTTTCCAAACGGATCGCCATGATTTCAGGACGGACCTCGACGTAGCGAAGCGGATCTCCGCCGGAGTAGCAAGACGGCCCTCTCGGAGGCAGCGAATCATGAGAGAGTGAGAATCTGCATTAAATGTGTAGAACTGAGGTGAGATATGAGGCTCAGGGCTGATAAAAGCCCCATCTCTTCCTTCACTCGAAACCCTAGGGTTTGACGAATCCCCAATTTTGGGGGTCTCGGCACGGGGATGAGATGCATCGTCGTGTTCGTCAGAGGAGTGACCAGGAGAATCTCCAGATGTAGAAGAGCGGAAGAGTACGAATTCCGGAAGAGAAAAGGCGGGATCGTCTTCGGGATTGTGGTGGTGATTGTGGTTGCCGTGATGAATTGACGGTTGTGATTGAACGATTGTATCCGTGGGGTCGAGATCACGTTGGTGAAACAGATCTTCTTCAGTTTTGTGGGGATTCATCAGGAAGATGATGAAGAAGAAGATGCAGTGAGAAGAGATGGAGAAGAAGACGACGACGATGAAGAGAGAGAGAAGGATTTTAAAGTAATTTTCTGTTTTAATTTTTTATTTTGTCAATTATTTGGCAATTTAAGAAGCTCAGGTTCGGTCTGACAATACTGATAAGTCCGAGGGACATTATTTTAATGTTTTTAAGTTTTATTTTCTAATCAAAAATACGATTAAGAATAAGAAAATAAAAAAGACCGAGTTGCTCTCAGTCTGGTGGTTAGGATGATCCAGCTAATGACTTGGCACCCGGGTTCGATTCCTACCTGTTGCATTATGGTAGCTTAAAAAAGGGATTTTAAAGGTGGGCTTTAAGCTATGGATCGGACCTTGTCGATCCAATGTTGACAAAAAAAAGAATAAGAAAATAAAATTATATTTTTTTAACGTCATTTTTATTGATTGTATGGAAGTGTGATAGTCCTCATGGAGAATCGAAGTTATACATGAAGGAATTAACCGATAAAATTTAAATGATAAATTCAAAGGATGATTGCAGGCTAAAATATCTGCAGCGCGATTGCTTGTGCGTCTCACCCAATCAAAATGAACATGATTAAACCGAGCTTTCCATCCTTGTATTTCTGATATCCAGTTGTAGAGTTGGAATGACGTCGTCTTCCCGTTCAAGATATTGACTATCACCTGATTATCACCTTCAAATACGGCATTACGATAACCTTTAATCCATAACTGTTGCATTGCAATTAGTAAAGCTTGTAGCTCAGCTTCAGCTGTCAAACTACTATTCCGCCCCATCTTGCTTCCAGCTTCGAGATAGACGCCCTCTGAATCACGTAAAATCCAGGCAGCTTTAGAGGTACCAGATGTTGAAGAGAAGCTACAGTCGTAGTTACATTTAACAAAACCCATACTTGGTCGTTTCCATGAGTTATGTAGATTTCCGACATTATCTTGTGATCTAGGATGTATAGAATCCGAAGTCTTTATGCTAGCCCATTCCGTTGCATCTCTTATACAGTCTCTAACTGTTGATTGCCAGCTTTTGTTTTTTCTTTGGTATATGAGAAAATTTTGAGTCTTCCAGATATGCCATAGGGTCCAGAGTGGTAATTGTTGATCATAATCTGATAAACCCTGTGATTCAACATGCATGAACAAAACATTTAGTTTATCTTCAATGGATACCCGTGGATCACTGAACGTTGGAAAATTCAGATTTACGCCTCGCCACACAACTTGAGCAAAGGAACACGTAAAAAACAAATGGTCAGTAGATTCATTTAAAAAGCAACATCGACGACATTCAGCATTTGTGACAACCCGTCGAGCCAACAAAGTAGTATTAGTGGCCATCGCTTGGGATACTAAACGCCATAAAAAATATCGAAGTTTTGGTGCAGTGTCCAATTTCCAAATCCGACGTTTGAGAGCGATAGAGCCATGTGGTGGTCTTATGCGGTCCCCATTCATGTGAGTTTCCACCCAGTATCCCGATTTGACACTATAATGTCCGTCATTTGTGTAATGCCAACCTATCAAGTCTTCTTGGGCATACGGATTGATATGAATTTTTAGGATCTCGACGATATCAGCAGGTTCAAAAACTTCGTGTAGTAGCGATGTATTCCAGTGATATCCATCCGATGTTATGAGATCGGACACCTTCTGACATCTAGAATTATTCCCCTGTAAACTTCTTGGGGCCTATGGTGGAGATATAGGTAGCCAAGGATCGGACCATGTCTGAATTGAATGTCCATTACCAACTATACAGCATAAACCAGAAGATATTAATTCACGGCCGTGTAACAGTGATCTCCATAAAAAAGAAGGTTTTGTGCCAAGAGATGCCTCCATTAAAGAAGAATTAGGATAGTATCGACTCTGCAAAACCCTTGCAGCTAAACTTCCGGGATTGCATAATAGTCTCCAAACTTGCTTGTCAAGTAATGCCTTGTTAAAACTGACCAGATCTCTAAACCCTAATCCTCCTTCATTTTTCGGAAGACTTAGGCGCTTCCAAGATATATAATGCATTCCTGTGGAATCTGTACCTTTGCGCCACCATAATTTAGCTAAAAGACGGTTTATTTCCTCACAAATACCTTTAGGGAGTTTGAAACAATTCATTTTGTATACTGGTAGTGCCAGTGCCACCGTCTTTAGTAGAATCTCTTTCCCCGCATCTGATAGAAATTGGTATTGCCAATTTTTTGTCCGTTGCCCCACCCGTTGTACTATAGAGTCAAAGAGTTCCTTTTTCTTATTACCAATGAATTCCGGGAGACCAAGATATGAACAATTACCTCCATCATTATGTATATTCAGTATATTGCGTAACCGAGTTTTTAACCCAGAGTTGACGTGACGCCCAAAAGAAATTGCTGATTTATTGAGATTGACTTTTTGGCCCGAAATCTCTTTGTATCAATGCAAAATGGACATTATTGTGGAACATGATCTTGTGTGTGCATGACAGAAGAAAAGAGCATCGTCCGCAAAAACTAAATGGTTTATCGTCGGACCTTGTTGACCAATCTTCATTCCTTTCAGTCTATTAGTTGCAGCTGCCTCGTTGAATAGATGACTTAGCACTTCTCCACATATAATAAATAGATACGGAGATAGTGGGTCAGCTTGACAAATACTACGCGTGGGAATTATTGTTCCTTGAGGTGAACCATTTATGAAAACAGAAAAAGTTGCAGATTCCACACAAGCCATTATCCATCCTATCCACGTATCTGAAAATCCCATGTGCTGCATTGTTTCTTTCAGAAAAAACCATTCAATACGATCGTAAGCTTTTGAAATGTCCGTCTTGACAGCCATGTAGGATCGAGACCACCGTTTGCGAGATTTTAGTGAGTGGAACATTTCCTGAGCAATAATAACATTATCCAATATGTTGCGACCGGGAATAAAAGCGGCTTGTTCTTGACTGATTATCCCGGGTAGATGTTGTTTCAAGCGTCGAACTAAAATCTTCGATATAATTTTATATGTGATATTGCATAAAGCTATTGGCCGGAAATCACTCATAAATCTTGGTGACTCCGATTTTGGTAACAAACAGAGATGACTATGGTTCATACCCTGACGTAATGTAGAGGAGGTGAAAAAATCACGAATCTCACTGCATACCTCCTGTTGAATATCTGGCCAAAATTGTTGATAAAAAGCTCATGTAAGACCATCCGGGCCCGGGGCCTTGTCTGCACCAATGGAGAACACAACTTCACGGATTTCATCATCAGTGATCGGCCGAATGAGATCGTCATTCATTTCAATCAAAACCCGGCTCTGAAAATTATGAAAAACATCTAGAAAGTGTTGATTTTGTGTGCGGGTGCTTTTGAATAAATCAGAAAAATAAGATGTTGCTGTCCTTCCTATCTCCCGATCGCCACGACTAATTCTCCCAGTTTTGTCTTCTATTGCCAAAATGCGATTTTGAGCGACTCTTTGTTTAGTAGCCGCATGGAAAAATTTAGTATTTCTATCACCAGCCTTTAGCCATTGGATTCGACTCTTCAGTGACCAATAAAGTTCTTCCTCTTTATATGCCGTATTTAACTCTGTTTGGATCCTGTGAATGTCTTGAGTAGACATAGAACCTTGAGATAACGCTTTGTCCAATTGAAGTTTGAGATCTTGTATTCTTTGAGTGACATTTGTTCGGTTAGACTTTTTCCAGCGAGATATGGAAGCACGACAATTACGTATGCGAGAAGCTAAATCATAATCTTCAGATACACCCGACCAAGCACGTATCACTGTTTCTTTAAATCCGTCTTTGGAAAAAAGACGCCGATCATAGCAGAACAAGCCTCGAGAACCTCCCGTGTCATGGCAGCTATTAATCACAAGAGGACGATGATCTGAACCTTGAAAAGGTAAATATTCGACTAAAGAAGAATGAAATAATGCTAGCCATTGCGAGTTCGCCAATGCTCTATCTAAGCAACTCCAGACTCTATGGGAGTGACGATTACCGGTCTAGGAGAATTTATCTCCGATAGACTTTAACTCATGAAAGTCACATATCGAGATCATTTTATTGAAATCGACAAAAGTGCTCGGCAATCTGCGGGGACCACCACGTTTCTCCGAGTTATTTCGAATCTCATTAAAATCTCCTTTAATCATCCAAGGATCATTTTTTGTCACAGAGATTCGTTGGAGCTGTTCCCAAAGATGGTGTCTATGAGATGGAATTGGTGGACCATAGACAAAAGAAAAATAATATTGAAATCCATTAAAGACTATTTTAAGATCAATTAAACAAGCGAAAAGGGAAATTACGGAAACTACTAGAGAATTCTTCCAAAAGACTACTAGTCCTCCACTCATACCATGTGGAGGAACCGATACATAATTATCATAACCTATAAGAACCCCTAGATCTCGAATGAAATCATAACCATTCTTAGTTTCGAAAAGGCAGATTATGTCCGGGAGATACTTCCGAGATATCTCCTTTAGGCGTCAAACTGTCAAGTCATTGCCCAGACCTTGACAGTTCCAAGAGGTTGTGATCATGGCTGATTGGGTGGTTTAGGTTCCACCAAACCTTGAATCTTATCGATGTGGATGGTGCTCGAAGAAGCATCATCCCGGTCCAGACCAACCCGAGCTCCCAATGATGTACTCGCCAAATCATTATTAACTTCATCGAATTTTCTATTTTTTGGAGAACTTGAACGCATATCAATGTTGTTCCTTTCCTCGCCAAACTCGTTATTGATGACGTCATCTATCAAAGCATGAGACGTAATAGGAGCTACCTCACGAACACCGTTAGCAGTTTGGTTTGGAACCTCAGACATGAGAGAGTCTTCGAATTCAGCACCTTCTTCAGGATCAGATTCCAGTTTTTCTATTTGAACACCAGAATTTGGTTGATTTGGAGGAGACTCATTACCGTTGTCATCATCATCAGAATCAGAAGAATTTACTGAGCCACCATTTTTAATTACGCAAGCGCCGGTGTCGTGAGTGATTAATCCGTAGGCTTCACAAAACCCCTTCAATCTCTCATACGAAAATGTTAACAACGTATTTGTACCCGGTATGAACTGGAAATTTTGCCTGAATCGGAGAGGCACATTAATGTCTATATTCAAACAGACTCTTACAAATTCAACCCGACTGGCCGCTTCAGGGGAATAATCGGTATCCAGAAGATTACCCATTGCCTTTCCAATGTGGTTAATCACATTCTCTGAAAGAAATTGGAGTGGAATACCGCGTAATTGAACCCAAAATGGAATGAGATTGATCATGTGTGGAGCCATTGTCGGAGTCCACCTCTGAAGCACCAACATTCTCTCCGCGAAAGCCCAAGGTCCACCGCGAAGCACCGATTCCATCATCTCCTCTATTGGGAACATAAACTGGAAGCAACCGCCGGGAATCGTGCGACCGTGAATCAACCCGTGAAGTCTCCACGCCCGTGGCATCACCGCGATAATCGATCGCAAATTTTGCCGACGAGGAATCGTTGGTCGACCAATTATGATGAAGCGATTATTCGCTTCCGCCTGAGCCACCACCGCCGTCGGAAGAACAAAGGGAGCATCGTCAGAACCAAGATCCAAATCCTGTAATGATTGACGGGTTGTGGCCATATCGAAGAGAAAGTTACGATATCGTATGAACAGAAAACAAAAGGAGGAGATTCGCAGAAATTCAACTATTTGTAGCACTCGCAAGAAAGAAACTGGTCTCTCCATGATGGAGGAAAAAGCAACACGTTGAAGTAAAATCAACGTGGGTATAACTGCCAGGCAAGATTGTGTATATCATCACCGGTAAAAACACGGTTAACCAGTATGACGAGATAAAATATCGAGAAAGTGGAAATCGCACTTTGAATCGCTTTGGTAACCGTCATTCTATAGACACTTTTTAGAAAATAAAATTATATTAATTCAACTTGTAAACTGAACAAAATTATTGATTATCCATTGACCAATTGTCGATCAAAATGGATGCATTAGGATAATCAAATTTTGTTGTTTCCAACTTGAAACATAAAACAAATATATAATTTATTAGTAAATGGTGGTTGTGGTAAATTTATTACAGGCAAACGCATATGCACTATCAGAGATCAAATTCACCACCTACGAGATTTATGTAGGCCCGTTGACAAAAGAAATATAATTTACTATTTGGGCCCAAATATGGGCTTTCTTCTAACTTGATTTATTTAAATTCTTCCCGTGTGGGCCTTTAGGCCTTTACTAGAGTTTTATTTGTGAATCCATATTTTATCTTTACGATCATTATGGAGCCAAATATATTTCAAAAATTCCAAACATCTACTTTTCATATTTTAAGACTTTATTGTTCACTACGAAATCTAGTCCGTAAAAAAAAAAAGACCAAAGCGAAAATGGAAAGACGATTTAGTTCAACGGCTAAGATCATGCCACGTCAACAAAACTCGTGAGACTCGGATCGTAACGGACCCTCCTCCCGCTCTCTCTTCAAAATTTGATTTTACATCCGTTACCATCACGAATTCCCAAACACTTATAAACCCTAATTTTGCTCACTCAACTTTGATCATTTTTTCTTCTCCAACTTCAACAGTTCTTATTGGTTCCGATCTTCGATCAAGTTAGTTTCTGTATCTCGTTTTTTCTCTCTTGTATATGTTAAAGATCTATAATTTTTCATGACTGTAGTCATTACGATTTTGAGTCGGTGACGATGATAAAAAGAAACTCGCTTTGCTTTACGTAATAGGAAGGATAATTGAGAATTTTGATGTGTGTAGAATTCGAGAGAAGGATAAAGCGTGTTCTAATCACCATGATGCGGAATTCAACGGAGCAGTTTTCGAGAATCGAGACAACATGTGGATTGTTGCTTCGCCAACTACAGGTTTTTATTGAAGAATACTCACATACTCACATTCTCGGTTTGCAAAATTTGTTTATTTTATTGTAGAATTTACCATTTATGATATTAGGAAATATGGAATGAAATGGGAGAGACTGAGGCTGAAAAGGATGCTGCTTTGGCTGATATTGAGAAAGCGTGTCTCTCGGTTTATAAGCAAAAAGTTGAAGAGGCTAGTCGGTGTAAAGCTAATTTGCTGAAAGAAATTGCTGTTGGAAGAGCGGAGATTGCAGCCATTGGCTCTTCTATGGGTGGACAAGAAATTCATGAAAGTGTTTTTAAGAAATTCATGTAAACTTTTGTTCTCTCTGGCTGAGTTATGGCACATACTGATATTGTCAGCTTTTTGTATGGGTCTGTGTGTGTGTTTTTACAGTCTAACAGCAGAATGGGAGAAAACTTGAAGGTGGAACTTGAGAACGTTAATGTGCAATTAGAGGGAGCACGCAAGAAGAAAGCTGAGAGAATGAAGCAGTTTAAGGAAGTCATCGATCAATTACTGAAGTTATCATCTCAACTTGGAAATTCAACAGATTATCTGAACAAGTTTGCTGCAGAAGAGACTGATCTTTCTTTTCAGAAGTTGGAGGAATTGCGTAGGGAATTGGCTGAACTTCAGAATGAAAAGGTTGGTTTTACTTGTTTATGATAGTATCTAAATGAATTTGATTCTCTGCATCTGTTTTCCTTACGATATATTTGACTCTTTTTAAATTGTAGGGTAAAAGATTGGAAACGGTAGAACGTTTGTTGAAAATGCTGAGCTCGTTGTGTGCGGTGCTTGGTGAAGATTTCAAGGACATGATCAGAGGGATACATCCATCTCTGGTTGGTTCTAATACTACAGATGTGAGAAGAAGTACTATTGATAAGTTGGATGTGATGATTGGGAAGTTACGAGGCTTCAAGTTACAGCGAATGCAGAAGGTTAGAAATTTGAGCTCTTTTTGAGATGTATTGCGTGTTTATGGTTTTTTGACTCTGATCACTTATTTTTGTAGGTTCAAGATCTTGCAGTGTCCCTGTTGGAGCTCTGGAATCTGCTAGACACGCCTGCGGAAGAACAAATGATGTTTCAAAATGTCACCAACAGCATTGCTTTGTCCGAGTCTGAGATTACTGAGGCAAACATACTTTCTGTTGCCTCAATTAAACGCGTGAGTGCAGGGAAATTTTTTGTTTCGTTATCTCTCTCTTTTTAATAACTATAGAGGGGGAATCTTGTTGATAATGTGGATTTGTTTTACAGGTTGAGGATGAAGTCAGTAGGCTTAGCAAGCTCAAGACAAGTAAGATCAAAGAAGTGATCCTTAAAAAGAAGATCGAGCTTGAGGATATTTCAAGGAAGATGCACATGGTCCCTCAAGTTCTTAACTCAGAAAACTTTTCAGTCAAAGCTATAGAATCTGGTAAATCATCAGAAAAGCTTCTTTGACAGCTACTCAACAGTGTTGAAAATTCATTCACTTTGATGAGTTCTTACTCAGAGAAAAGTAATGCTCACTGCTCAGCATGATGGTAGATGGGAACATACTAGTAATATGGTTACTTTCATCTTTCAGGTGTCAAGGATCCTGAACTATTGTTGGCCCAAATTGATTCCGAGATTGCAAAGGTCAAAGAGGAAGCTTCAAGCAGGAAAGAGATTCTGGAAAAGGTGGAGAAATGGATGTCAGCATGTGAAGAAGAGTCTTGGCTTGAAGAATATAATCGGGTAAAAGATTTGAATCTTTATCACTTTCTCTCTGCTTCAACTCTTTTTCTAAACAGTATTTGGTTTCTCAGGATGATAATAGGTACAATGCTGGAAGAGGTGCTCATCTTACATTGAAGCGTGCGGAAAAAGCCCGTATTCTTGTCAACAAACTTCCTGGTAACATTCTTGTTCTCTAGAGTATTTTACAACAATCCACAACTCAGAACTTTGATGGTTTATAATCGCTTTCTGCTACTACTGATATAGGGATGGTGGATGCTTTAACCGCCAAAGTCACTGCTTGGGAGGAAGAAAGAGGCAATACATTTTTATATGATGGTGTAAGTATCTTTACTGATCAATGACTGTTTTAGACACCTATCAAATAAGCAATATCACACAAAAGCATTATCCCTTTGAAAAATTTCAGGTCCGAGTTTTAACGATGCTTGAGCAGTACAAGACTCTATGCGAAGAGAAAGAGCATGAAAAACAGAGACAAAGAGTAAGAAAAACTGGTATTTACTAGTAACCAAAGTTTAAAAGCATCATTGACAATCTGACATTGTTGCTTTCATCTCAGGATCTGAAGAAACTCCATGGACAACTCATAACAGAACAAGAAGCCCTCTATGGGTCTAAACCAAGCCCAAACAAAAGCGGAAAGAAAATACTGAGAACTCCAGTAACTGCTGCCCTGACCAGAAAACTCTCCCTTGGTGGTGCCATGCTTCATCAAAGCTCGAAGCATGAGAAGGCAACACTCAATAGCAAAATGACTAACTACTATGACCAGAACGCAATTAGTAGAAGAAATTCAACTCTTCCTACTTCTTCAGGTACATTACAATAACACACAAGATTGTGGTTTACAGAGACTAAGAGAGAGAGATTAATTGTGTCAAGTTTATGTAGGGAGGAGAAACTCAGAGCTTCCTGGTCGTCTAAGATCAAAGAACGTTTCTGTTGCAGGGAAAGCTGCAAAATCTCCAATGCTTAGAAAACCACTTTCACCTGTTACTTCCAATATCTTGAATTCCCCAGAAGATCACAAGGATGCTTACACAACAAAGCCATCAGCTTTGGAGGAGAGAATCCTGACACCTAAAAATGAAGCAAACAGAAGAGCTGTTCCGACCCCTGTACCAACAACTCCTGCAGCTTCAGTCGCTATGACAGAGGCTACAACGCCGTTTACTCCTGCTGTGGAGAAGAGGATGGATGCAGAAAATGCTGTTGAGTACTCGTTTGAAGAGGTTAGGGCCGGGTTCTGCTAAATCGTGAAGAAACCTGGTTTCCTCTCAATAGAGAAAGCTACGAGATGTATCCGAATCACTGCTTTTTTAGAAAGTAATTTCACATCCGATACTTCGTTTGATGAGAAATGTGACAGCAAAACACATTTTGTGCATGTTCCCACGGTGAATTTGTACGGTTTGTAATACGTTTGCAATTGCGGTTGTGACGTACTAGTAATATTTCTAAATGCCTTTGTCAACAAACGTTACTAAGAGTTTACAGAGTTGTTCAGAAGACACGAAACACACCTATTAGTACATATCAGAAAGTGATTTCCTACACTTAATTTGGTCCAAATCTCCAAAACGCTGCAATAGGGAAAACAACACTCAGCTACAACAACTACCAAGTTTTGGTCTTTTGGTTCTATCAGAAACATTTCCGGTGAACAACAGATGGTCCAGTCTCGTCATAATCTGCTTTAGTAACATGCTGATTCTGCGGAAACACCACTTTAGCTAGTATGGCTCCTCCTACCCAAGCCGAATACATCCCCAAATTCTCAGGCATATATTCTGGCGGTTTCACCAGTGTTGGCCTAATAGCAGATGAGCACAAGTTTGATTCTTTCTGAAATCTACTTTCGAATCCTGCCAATGATCATTCAACCAGAACCTTTCAGTTTTCTTACCCAATAACTACCGACACACAATTGTATTAAGTGTAGATATTACCTGTCATGGTGGTTGTACCACCACAAAGTACAGTGTTCTCCAAGAGCTGCCTATGGTTCTCAGATGACACTGTGGAGATAATCCGGACAAGCTGCTCAACAATTCCATGCTCCTCCAGTCCCAATATTGATGGCTGGAATAGAGCTTCACCAACAGAATATCTCTCTCGCCCAATGCTTATCACCTGTAAGGCAATGAGTTTTGTCATATATACGTACAAGGCAACCCAAGTTGTAGAATTTTGATTTGTAGTCACACAAACCTGTCCATCAGGAAGTGTATGCTGCTCAATTTCACAGTTTTGGGTTTTGTCGTAAGCAATTTCATCCTCGGCACAGTTTGCATACTGCTCCTTCAGCTTTTCAATATCAGACATGCTGAGATTCATCGTTGGGTTAGATTTTCCAAGCTCTTGGGCAAATAATTTCGTTAGTTCGATTCCACCTAGCTCAAAACGTTTTGAGGCAATGTGTTGTACAGCACCTTCAAGAACTGGGGCAATATCTGAATACATCGGAAAAGAGTTAACAACGACTGTGAGATCAATCACAATGCTTAACCATTAGACATAACAACATTGTGATCATACTTAGCTACAAATAGAAGAACCTCCACTCAACTGCAACTTACAAGACCAATATATGTTTGATTTAACAAAACGTAGGTAAGTAAAGAGAAACAAGAATTTCTGTAACATAAATCACATCAAAGAGGGAAACATGACAAAGTGATAGAATTAAAACACAAAGAGTAAGGTCAGATTATAAAAAAGCCAACCAAGTCATTAATACCTATCTTCCCATGACCAATATCAACAGTGCAACCGGAGATTCTTCCAACGGCATAAAGGGACAACACTGCTTGCTCTGATGAATAAAATCCAGAGACGTTGAATGTTTCAAACATCAATTGTACCAACTGTTCCCTAGCAGCCTGTCCACACACAAACAATTGCAGAACCAAATCAGGTCGAAATGCTAAAACAACAGCATTTTGTTATCTAAGTTGTGGTACTATAAGAGCAAAATGGGTCCTTTTTATCATCTAATGGTACAGGATTATGGAATTGAACAGATACTTAAAAGAAATCTTAAGTTATTTTTCTTCAATTAAGAACAAAGAAGGAAAGTGAGATACAGACCTTAGGAGTACATAGTGGATCTGTGAAAAGTATATTGCCTTCGTTTCCCTCTTCCCATCCAAGTCCAGTGTAAACAACATATCGCAACAAATCCTCCATAGCATCCCAATCCCTAATGAGTCCTCTTTCAATAGGATCAAGAGTGATATCCTCAAACACAGTGGTGGGATTATCAGCTGAAGAAGACCCATCATCAACCATTCGTTTCATTTGAGATGGAATTACCATTGCAGGAGATTGGTCAGGAATTGCTGCTCCTGCTTTCAGGAGCTTAGAGCCAGCATCAACAACAAGTGCTTCCATTTATCTTCACACACACCTAAACCCCTAAATTCTAAATTCCACAAATGCGAAGATTTACCGATGAACTGAAGAAGAGAAAATGGGGATTTACAGTGAGAAAGAAGAGACAAAGTTTCTACAATAAAACGGAAACGATTATGACTATCATCCACGAATGGTCTAAACAGAAAATGGAAGAAGCTTATGGAGTTTTGAGTGAAGGAACATTGAATCGAAGAAGAAGAAGAATAAAAGAATTATCCAAAATATTCAAAGCCCATTTAAGGCCCATTTAAGGCCCATTTAAAAGCCTAATACGATATCGATACAGCCATAATTTCCCAAACGTCGTCGTTTCGCCCCACTCTTTAGTCTCTTTTTCTTGTTTACAAAGCCAGAGTTAAGATCCAAAGTTTCTCTTGACATCAACAAATAAACCCGGAAAGCTCTTCTGCCATTTTTATCATTCTTCTAAGCCCTAGCTCTAAGCTCCTCTTTCAGATACGCCATGACTAAGCAGCACGCGAATTGGTCTCCTTACGATAACAATGGAGGGTAAAGATCCTGTGACTCTTAATCCACCTGCTGTGTTTCTTTGCCTAGTGATCTTTTTTGATATTCTGATTTGATATTTGAGCGTTTGTGTTGCAATTTACTGCTCTGTATTAATCGGTGTGCTTTTTCAGAACATGTGTGGCCATTGCTGGATCGGACTATTGTGTTATCGCTGCCGATACTCGGATGTCTACCGGTTACAGTATTCTCAGTCGCGATTACTCAAAAATCCATAAACTGTGAGTGCCAACTTTTGTGCTTTGTCAAATTCCCAGTTTTGATCCTTCAGGGCAGTAATTCATTGCTGGAGTTAGTTCGATTTCGGGCTTTGTTTTAGATTACTAGGGTTTTTACAATTGATAATTCATAGATCTGGTTGTATTCAATTGTGTCTCTAGAATGGAGAATCGATTGTATGTGTGTGGAAATGTAATATATATATTTCAGTCTCGTCCTGTTAACTCTTTAAAGACCCTAATCTACCCATGAAATGATACTTTTGATCTTCAGTACATGGTATCTGTAGCATGGAACCAGTGATTATATCGATCATCCCTTGGATTCTGCAATTAGGGTTTATTGCATAGCTTATATGTTTTCTTATATCTTTTATTGACAATTTGTTTAGTTCTTCGGAGTTATGCAACTTTGCAGAAGAGTTTTACTGTGTTGTTGATCATATACTAAAAGTATTCATTCGTATGGGAATAGATAGCATTCTGATTTGAATTCAATTTTCAAAATATTTCAGAGCAGAAAAAGCTGTGCTGTCTTCCTCTGGTTTTCAGGCTGATGTGAAAGCATTGCAAAAGGTTCTCAAATCCAGACACTTGGTAAGGTTTCCTTTGGTCGTTTAATCAAATATGTTTCTTCCCTTGCATATATGAGATTGGTTTTTCAAAGATAGAAGACTTGTGTAAGAATGTCTTCTTTGTGATGTCCTGCAGATCTATCAACACCAGCACAACAAGCAAATGAGCTGTCCTGCCATGGCTCAGCTTCTCTCCAACACACTTTATTTCAAGCGCTTTTTCCCATACTATGCTTTTAATGTTCTAGGAGGGCTTGACCAAGAAGGTAGAATGCTCTGCTTCTTTTTTCCCATTATGATGCGACTACATAAGAGACACACTGTTTGATTTTTATTCTTATATGTATTCAGGAAAAGGGTGTGTTTTTACTTATGACGCTGTTGGGTCATATGAGAAGGTTGGATACAGTGCTCAAGGTTCTGGTTCCACACTCATCATGCCTTTCCTTGACAACCAGCTCAAGTCTCCAAGTCCTCTTCTGCTACCTGCACAGGTTTGTTGATATTCTTCTCTTATGTTTTGGCTTTACGTATTGTAAGCTCAATAATCCATTCAATTGCTTATTCTTTTCGGCATTTCCCACTGCGTAGGATTCTATCACACCCCTTTCAGAAGCTGAAGCAGTTGACTTGGTTAAAACTGTTTTCGCATCTGCCACAGAGAGGGATATCTACACTGTAAGTTGTCGATTTGTGTCTTCTTTTTATCACCATGCCACCAAAAGCTCGTATCATTTGCAATTAGTTAAAGATATTACCAAAACAATTCGACTATATCTATCCCTCGCATCAACATTGCACAACTACTTCATCTTCCGTTATTATTTGTCTCTGACTAATGTTTGTGAATTTGTTTCTGTAATAGGGAGACAAGCTTGAGATTATGATACTTAAAGCCGACGGTATCAAGACTGAACTCATGGACCTAAGGAAAGACTAAGCTCCTTAATTGCATTTAGCCAACCTTATCCTGGTTTGTTATGTCACTCCAACATTAGGCTTCCTGAGTTGTATGAACTGCTGTTGGGTTTGATTAAGATCATGACTCGTGTTTAAAGTTTCTCCAAAACTGTTTCCTTATGTATGATTCACTCAAATCCATGTCTTAAGACACTGTTTCTCTCATCAATGGCAATGTTTTTACATATGGCATTGCATTAAGAATTTTAGAAGACAATCAGAAACTGGGAAACTCTTTTGTGTTAATCAGAAACTGTTCTCAGATGCCCATCCCTTCTTCTCCAGCTCTTGTCGCAATGCCTTTATAGATACAAATGAAAGCAGATTAATTATCAGCCATTGGCAATGACAGATACACATAAGCGATCCAAATTCTTACCTTTATTCGTTTTCTATTCACATCAAAGTCGAAGTTCCCTTTACGTGATGCAGATCGATATTCCACAATTGAGTTCTTCCCAGGAGAAAAAAAGAATTCAACATCGTCTACTAACTGTCAAAAACCAAATGGTGTCATCCAAAATCGTTAGCTATGGTGGTTGATAGAGACAATCACAAGCTTATTTACTTACCCCTAAGACAGGACTTTCGTATTCCACATGAACATAGTCATCCTTCTTCTCCACAATCCGAGGAGTAAATTTGTCGGGTTTTGTCGACTTAATCTGTATATCAATGGCGATGTAAATGATCAAGGATTAAAAATGGCAATTTGATTTATATCTTGAGATTTTAGACTTCATGTTCAAAGTTCTTACAACATTAAGAAGCTCTTTCATTGCAACTTCTCTGTTCACAGGTGCTTTCCTTCCACCATTATAGTTCCTGCCCACCAAGTATAAGTTTGATCAATTCTTCAAAGCAGAAGATCAAAATCTGACCAGAAACCTTTTAATTTACCATGGAGGAGCATAATGCACTCGATCGCTTATATTTTCTGAAGTGGAGATACAGTTATTTGTTGCAGGACATAAAGCAAGTTTCTCGTTCTTCTGTACTCCAAGATAATCTGGTTTTTTCCCACTAAACAAATCCACAAACATCTCATCATCATCATCATCATCATCATCATCATCATCATCATCATCATCATCATCATCATCATCATCATCATCATCATCTTCATTGTTACCATCACTAAACCTGAGCCGTGAAATGTAGATTTCCTTACCTGAGCTGAAATATAGCTCCGATCATAGCTAATTCACTGCTCCTTAGAATGATCTCTCTTCAAATTTCACAGAATTTTCATAATCAGGTATTTTATTCAGTAATAAACATACACACAGAGAGATAGACAGAGAGTACCTTCGACTAATTAGCTTTGGATTTTTGTCATCTGAAGTCTGTGGAATCGAGCAGATGATTCTTCGAGCATCGGAATATTCCTTTTTCCGGCATTTATGGTGATTCATTCGGAACAAACAAGTGGTCGGTGACGCCATTGAAGCCATCTTCAGTAGCTCGGATTTTCTCTTTGCTCTTTGCAAACTTCTTACAGAGCTTAATGGGCTTAACAATATATATCTATTATTGGTCCAATTAAGTTTATCTCAGTTTTTACAGGGCTCAATGGGCCTATCGATTACTAGCCCAATTGAATATAACTCTTTCTGGAGCCCAATAATGGAAAGGATTTACCAGCCACTATAAAGTTATTATTAGCTTTGTGGGACATTAATCAACAAGCCCGTCTAGCTCAGTTGGTAGAGCGCAAGGCTCTTAACCTTGTGGTCGTGGGTTCGAGCCCCACGGTGGGCGAGGTTATCAATTTTACTTTTGCCATTCCAGTTTAAAAAACATCGTTTTGTTTATCTCTGTCTATAAGAAGAATCTATTTTGACTTTTAATCTATCGGGAAATAACCAAAAATTACATTTTAGAAGAAAGTTGCAATTTTTAAGCTCCTGAATGACTGATTGACTCAAATTTATTAAGTTACAAATCTTTAATTTGGTCTGAAATTTCTTGTTAGCTCCAAAAGAGGAAAAAACAAAGCTAAGAAGGAGAAAAAGTCTCATTCTTCAGGCTCCCATCATCTTCATAGTCTCATTCCCTCGTTGATGGGCTCTTTGCATCTGAGAATTATCAGTCTATTTTTATCCATTAAATAAAACCCTTCTTTGATTTTGGTTCCAGATTCAAAAACCCTAAAAAGCTTAAGACTTTTTCCAATTTTCTCAGAAACAACTTCTTTCTTTTCTTGGCTTTATTTTTTTTTTTTTGACCACGCGTCTCATCTCTGCATCTAGTATCGAGGAATCAACCCTAAAGAAGACTAGAAAAAGGGTTGTTTAAAAAAAGGAATTTTGTAATCGATCGTTGCTTTGACTATGCATAGATCTGGTACAACAATGGCGTGGAACGTATTCAAATTCTGTACAGCCTTAAAAGGTCTTGGATCGATCATGATCCTTTTGGTTCTTGGTGTTGTCGGTGTTACTTATTACGCAGTCGTTTTGACTAATTATGGACCAGCTCTATCTCAAGGCGGCCTTGATTCTCTTGCTGCTCTTACTATCTTAATTCTCTTCCATTTCCTCGTAAGTAGATATATTTACCAAATCTATCTCTCAGGTTATTGTTAGAAATTCTTGTGTGATTGGTGAAGTATCAAGCTTTAGTCAATTTGGTCAACAGAGTTTGGTTTTTAGATGTGAAGTCTTGTTATCTTATAGATGGAGGTTTTTTGAATATAGCCTAAGATATGCTTTAATCTGCTGCAGCTGGCAATGCTTTTATGGAGCTACTTCTCTGTTGTTTTTACTGATCCTGGTGTTGTGCCTCTTAATTGGAGACCATCTACTGATGAAGAAAGAGGTGAATCTGATCCATTGAACAGTTTGGAGTTCGTTGGTCTACAATCTGATTCTGCAAACCCAAGAGTTCGGTTTTGTAGAAAGTGCAATCAACTAAAACCTTCCCGTTGTCATCATTGTTCTGTTTGTAAGTTTCCTTGCTTTCTATTTTCATTACCATATATCTATATAGAGGTTTGAAACTGAATTGTTGTGAGCTTGATTCATTCCAGGTGGTCGGTGTGTATTGAAGATGGATCACCATTGCGTTTGGGTTGTTAATTGTGTAGGAGCACTGAATTATAAGTATTTTCTTCTTTTCTTGGTAAGTTTGCCATTAGCATTAATTTTATTGACTCTTCAGCTTGCAAATCCGGTCCTCGTGTCACAACTTTTGTGTGTGTTTTACAATTTGAATGCAGTTCTACACATTTTTAGAGACGACTCTTGTGACTTTGGTTCTTATGCCGCACTTCATTGCATTCTTTAGTGATGAAGAAATACCTGGAACCCCAGGCACTCTTGCAACTACTTTTCTTGCATTTGGTATGTACTGACTTCCTTTATGTGGCATTTAGTGGGCTTGGTTTCATTTATTGATCAATCTTACCTTGTTTCATCATACAACAGTTTTGAACTTGGCATTTGCTCTAAGTGTGATGGGTTTCTTAATCATGCACATTTCCTTGGTAGCTGGCAATACCACAACTATAGAGGTAATTGCTTTCGTTTTCTTTTGACATAAATCGTACTACATCACATGTCCAAAGCTCGTGGCTTCTTTGGCATAAATTAGAGGTTGTTAGAGTTTTAGTGCATCTCATGGCTTAAGCTTTGAGCTTTCTTTTGCTTGAATGGGAATTTAGATCTTTCAGCTCCTTAACACTCCTTGCTAAAGCTCCGAGCTTTCTTTGCTCCAATGAGAATTTGGGACTTTAGAATCTTTACATTTTCTCAGTGCTTCCCTAAGAAAGTCTTCTAATGAAAATGTCTTGGTGTTGAGTTGTGAGCAGGCGTATGAAAAGAAAACCACCTCAAAATGGCGGTATGACCTCGGTAAAAAGAAAAACTTCGAACAGGTTATTTAAAAACTTAAAGTCATTGGCTTAATTACTTCTTCCATCTGAATTTAGCAGTTATAAGTTCCTTTCTTGTGGATTCATTGTGTTTACTGTTTAGGTATTTGGAATGGACAAGAGATACTGGTTAATCCCAGGATACTCAGAAGAGGATCTAAGGCGAATGCCAGAGCTGCAGGGACTTGAATACCCTTCGAAACCCGACTTTGATTCTCAGTAACTCTGAAGAAAACGACTTTGATCATCATCATCATCCCATGTAAAACAACAATACGTAGAAAACAGAGGAAGTGGCTCTTTAAGGAGAGATCTACTAACATGAAGATTGATGCTTCACTTTAGGCAGTGCAGTTTCTTCCTACGGAAGGCTAAATCGTCATTAGATTGTGGGTTTTCAATGGAGGATGATTACAGTTTAGCTTACGTTGGCTACATATATGCTCATCTTCTTCAATAGTTCACATATGTGATGTTATGGTATATGTAGAAACGAATCATTTTGCCTGAATTCTCCTACTGTTTTTGTTTAATCAGCTATACGCAATAAGATAAAAGTCATATATAGAATTCACATCAATCCAAATAAATCTCTCAGAAACTCAGAAAGTACCATAACAAATACAAAACCATAGAATATGTCTTCAAAGTTACAAAGGAAATAGTACCAATGCAAAGATTCGAACCACAAATCATCATCAGAAACATTCAATAGTAAGACAATCATTACCTTCAGGAATGAGTTGCATGAGCTTGGTCACTTTTGCTTCTGTCATTAACTTCTTCATTGGAGGATAAACCGATGTCTGAATCATCAAATTATTAGTCACAGTCCCTTGCCTCACCAAAAGCGACGCAAACGCAAACGCTTCTTCATTTGAAGCATTGAAATTATACATCCATACAGTATTAACGGTGAAGTAAACGTCTGGAAACATTATATGATCGTCACACCATTTTTGATCTGCTCTATCACCTTCATTACTAGAACCACTGTTGTCCTAAAAAGCAACATATTTATGTGTACATTAGTTAGAATTATACCATAAAGAAAACAAGAACTAAATAAATGTATCGTTGAGTCAAGTGTTAGATATCTAGCAGTCTATATATATATATTACTAGAAAAAGGCTGATTTTAGATTACAGATATCGTCTGGAATCCGTCTTGAATAGGCCATTTACTGCAGCTTTTTCGGCTATGGATCGGGTCTAAATGATCTTATAGTTGAAAATAATAATAAACTGGATTTCGGTTCTAGAATTCATGTAGTCTGATTGGTTTTATCGATCTAATTGTTCGAAAGGAAAAAGTACCTTGAGTATAATTTCAAGCTCCTTCATTTCATCTTCCCAATAAAGCAAAACTTCCTTCAGAATCTCAACTTCTTTTGGATTTGTCACGTCTACACTCACTGATAAAGATCCAGTTCGTCTCATGTCATAAAATTGGCTCATTATAGCCTCAAGCCAAATGCTTTTTTTCTCCTAGATTCATCATATATACATCAAACATGTCAAACCAAAATATTATCTAAGTATCCAAACACAGTTGCTTGTAGTGAATTATACCTGAGCAAGACAAGTTATACTGAAGCTCATGTGAGGAGAATTCCCAGCAAGCCAGTAGTTTCGATTAAACCGGAGTTTGGGAGCATTAAGAATTAAGTTATCTCTTTCACAATAGATATATTTGATGTCAAGAATCTCCAAACGATCTGCATTCACTTGAATAGTATTGATCAAAGTAGCACAACATATTTGCAAGACCTCTAGGTTCTTGTTCTCGATCTTCAATGGACTGCTTCGCTTAAGATCTGTGATTTGCAACACAAGTACCTCAAGGGAAGAACAAGCTGCAAAAACTATGTTTAAGACACTAACATCAGCGACAATGTCAAGTAGCCTGAGGATCTTAAGGTTGCTGCAACTGTTGAAGGCCTTTGTCTCGGTTAATCTGTATCGAGTTAGTGACAGTGAAGTGAGATTGTCATGAGAGAATATACTTGTGGGCAATTTGAGTGGATTATATCCATGGAAAGGTCCCATGCAACCAATAAAGTTGATAAGTGTGAGCTCTTTGGTGTGTTTCACACGAGTCACTGTTTGGATCCAATTTGCGAGTGTACCATCTTCACATTGAGTTACGAAATGTGCGATTGTGCAGCTCTCTAAGTCGCCAATGTGATTGTTCAAAGTCTGGAGAACACAAAAGTTATTAATAACTCAAAAAACTCTTCAAACATATGCATGCAACATTGTTTAGTTGTATGAATAGATAAATCTATTATCAAAAGAAGTATCATTAATTGACTTGGGGTGAATTTATTCTATGATGAGTATACTCAAGAGCTAAGTAATATCTTAATAGATTTGATTCACTACATATAAAGATTTTTAAATTGAGTCAGATATTCATTTTCAAATCCATTTATCGTAATTTTCATAAATATCAGATTTTGCCACGGATTCGTCTAACATAATATATCAATAAAAAAAAATTTGGCGCGAAAAACCGTTATCTGATATAATATATATAAAAGTTTATTTTCGTACGGAAGACCGTTAGCTAGCATAACATTAACTTGAATTCATTAATCGACTTGAATGAATTTATTTTATGAATAAATCTAAGAGGTAGATAAGATTTAATTCACCATATATATCATAAATTTTGTTTTTGACGTGGAATACTGTTATCTAACATTTTCAAGCAAAACAACCTGTATCTAATATAATATACACAAAAAGATTGTTTTGGCTTGAAAAACCGTTATCTAACATTAAATACACAAATTTGTTTTAGCGTGAGAAACCGTTATCTAACATAATATATACAAAAAATTTGTTTTGGCACGAAGAAACCGTTATCTAACATAATATACACAAAAAAATGGTTTCGGCGCGAAAAACCGTTATCTAACAAATTTGTTTTTAGCGCGAAAAACTTATTTCACTAGTGTATTTTTTTGTCATATGAATCTTTATTTTTGCCCAATTGTATAAATTGAATGATAAAATTGAAACCCCTGAGAAAAAAATTGAAAAGAAAAGTGAACAAACCTTGGTCATTGATTTAGCAAAACGAGCAGACACTTTGTGAACACGTTTAGTAGGAACTGTTTTCATGACTTTGGTCATATCTAGAAAAAGATGAGGACTATACTTCCATAAACCCACCCATCGTTTCGACAAGACACTTGTCTTCACAGCAGTTTCGGTTGATAATCTCGACAGGATTTTATGTAATAGTTCATCCGGAAGTTCGCTTATATTATCTATGTGTTCTCTTGGTGGTCTCCACAAATATTTGTATCTTGCAATTGATGATGATGATGATAATTGTGCCTTCTTCATCATTGGATCAAAGCTAGAAGAGAGAAATTGCACCTTGACTCATAAACTAGAGCAAGAGAGAAGAGAAATTTTAACACAAAAGTAAAAAGATAAGAAAAATGGAGTTGATGTTTTTTTTTGTGTGTAAGAGAATTGTTTATGAAGATTATATGAATGATAAGATTTTTTCTAAAATTAAAATGTAGCATTAATTAGTTTCTAAGATTTTAGAGGTCAAATGGAAATAAAAATATAGTCCAAATAAATAAAAATATTAAAATAAAAGGTACATAGCTTGCTAGTTTTATTTATTTGGGGTAATTAATATTTTTTAACTTTTTTGACCTTTTAAATTAAATAAAAACAAAATGAAATATTAATTAGTTGGTCATTTTGTGTTAATTGTATAATTATAAATGGTAAATTTGGATTTTTTTGGAGTGACAACCAAACTTCCAATTGGACTTCTCTATTTGCAATTTATTTTTGTTGTCATTATCGTAATTATACATGGTGAGTGACTAGGTGAGGTGAATAAAACGTTGACTAACGCTCAAACAAGTGTTAATAACCAAATCGAAAAGAATCTATGTGTTTAATCCAACGGTTAGGAAGCTTTGTTGCCACGTGTCAGATATCTAATCCTAACTGGTAAATAACACTTATCTCACTACACGTGTGACTTGTTTTTAAAAACATTGTGGCGTTTAAACTAGGGTTGTTCAATTTGATAAAACAAAACCGAACCGAACTAATTCGAACCAAAAAATAATATGGTTTGACTTTTGGTTATATTATGCAAATTGTATAGATACAATATTATCAAAATTGTAGGATACGGATATAGTTTGGTGAAAAACCAACTAAACCGTTCAAATCGAACAAAACTGTTTATTTATAATACTATAAGATAATATATATATATATATATATTAGTTATAGTATAATGATATACATGTAAAATATTCGACGTCTATAATTATACATAATGATCTAGTTCTAATATAATAGTGTAATAAAATTATTAAACATATAATATAATATTAACTTCCAATTCATATTATTAATTTAATAATGATCTATTTATTTAATTTTTGTTGTTGTGTGCCTAACAAATTTTTTCATGAAAATTTTATAAATAGTTTTTATGATAATTAACATTATAGTAATTCTTTATCTATAATTTATAAAATATAAATAATACAAAAAACCGGAAAAATTTAATTCAACAAAACAAATCTATGGTTTTTGGTATAAAATCGAATAAACCAAAACCCAAGACTATCCAAACCAAACCAAACTATTAAATATATGGTTTATATATAATAGATAATTTTTATGAATCAAAAAGTGGAAAACCGAATAAACTGAACCGAAACTAAACCAAAACCGGATTGAACACTGTGAGTTTAAATTCATTTGAATTAAACACGTGACGTTTCACTAATGGGTTTTGAATATGGGCTTTAATGCCTTTTCTTTGAAATGGGCTTAAATAGAACCCATGGCCCAATAATGTTTCAGAAAATAAAAGGGTGAGTACAACCATAAGATGAGATATATATATAGAAGAGCATTTTAGGGTTTTGATAATCTCTAGCGCAGTCGCAGCCGGAAGAATCCGAGGACGAACGATCTCAGCTTTAGGAAGCTCCGTTCACAGTCGCAATCATGGGTCGTATGCACAGTAGAGGGTTCGTTAATTCTTCTTATCTGATTGAGTTTTGATTGATAAACTTATTCTCTTACATTCTTCATATCTGTTTTGTGTTCTGTAGTAAGGGTATGTCGGCATCTGCATTGCCGTACAAGCGCTCACCCCCAAGCTGGCTCAAGACAACTCCTCAGGATGTAAGATTTGTAGCCGAATCTAGATTTCTGTTTAGTTTCAATTTCAATTTGTTTGGAAATTTTGCTAGCTTTCGCATGGTTAAGTTTAGGGTCGATTTTAGTTTCAGAGATTATTTACATTTTAGGATTTGTTAGTCATGAACTCCAAATATTTTTAGTGTGAAGTCTTTGGATTGTTTTGTTTGTTAGTTCTTAATTTTAATGCGATAATACGAACAATTAATTGATAATCTTTTGTAAGATTCACTATCTTCACCGTCTTGGTGGATTTTTTGGGGTTCTGTTGATTAGTCTAGTCTATGATGTAGTTTGTGGTAGTGTGTTTGCTAGTGTGATGTGTTTGGTCAGATTGTTCCTTACGTTTATTTTGATGAATATGAATAGGTCGATGAGTCCATTTGCAAGTTTGCGAAGAAGGGTTTGACCCCATCACAGATTGGTGTCATTCTTCGTGATTCTCACGGTATTCCACAAGTGAAAAGTGTTACTGGAAACAAGATTTTGAGAATCCTCAAAGCTCATGGTATTATTCGATTCCTCCTAAGGCTTCCTTTAAACTCTTTGTTTCTGTGATGAAACATTCAAAGAAACTAAGACATCTTTTGATATTCTCTTAAGGTCTTGCACCTGAGATTCCTGAAGATTTGTATCACTTGATTAAGAAAGCTGTTGCTATCCGCAAGCATCTTGAGAGGAACAGGAAAGACAAAGACTCCAAATTTAGGCTTATTCTTGTTGAGAGCAGAATCCACCGTCTTGCTCGTTACTACAAGAAGACCAAGAAGCTCCCACCAGTCTGGAAGTAGTAAGTACTCAAGACAATAAATGCTTGTTTAAACATTGATTTGATCATCATACATTGAAATTGATCCATCTGCTTGCTCTTGCAGCGAGTCTACAACTGCAAGCACACTTGTGGCTTAAGAATAAAAGAGCTGGTAAAGACCTTCAAGAAGGATCGTTTCATTGTCTGCATTGCAACTAAAGCTCTTCTACATTTGGTCCTTTGTATCCGTTTTTGTTAGTTTTGATGGGTTTACTACTTACAATGACATTTTTATTTTAGGGAACAAATTTGTTTATGCAATCTTTCTTCAGACTTGTTGATTTTCCGATGTCAGTGAGTTATATTTTACGGCGTTTCCGTTGCTCTATTAGTTCTGCAAAATCCTGCAATTAGCGTCTAGACGGCTTCGTTCACTCTTGTCATGGGCTTAAATTTTCATAAATAAAGGACATAAATTTTGTTGGGCTTAAATATGTATGGGCTTAAGTGTTTTTGGACTTAAATATCGGTGGGCTTAATTGATGAGCTTTATAATTAATGAGCTCAAGGTTAGGGTTTAATATTGATGGACTTAAATAAGGATAGGGTTTAGTATAGATGGGCTTAAATAAAGATAGGGTTTAGTATAGATGGGCTTAATTGTGGATGGGTTTTTGTATGGAAGGGCTTATGTACGGATGGGCTTAAAATTCAAACTTTCATGGGCCAAAATTCCTTAAGGCCTATATGGTTCTATAATGGGCCTATAGCCCATTTTGGAAAGAAATCCGAATATGCTTTAATGTGTAGCAATATAATCTTCCATGACTCTTTTGGGATATTCGAAGTTAATGGACCCTACGTTTTTTGATGTTGCCTTCATATTAAATATCAACGTCTTCTTTTGTTAGTTAAGCTTAGGATAGGATGTGGATATTTGGATTTGCCAAAGTACAAATATTCACCATGCTTTCAGAATCATTCCACACCAATAACAATGATGGCCCCAGTTTTGGATATTCCTTAAGAGACTCAATCTCTGTAATCATTCTTGTCCACAGAAATAGAGATGAACCAACCACAACACTTGTGTCTGTTTATGTAGGTCATTTTATTTGTTTTCAGTTTTGTACACATGATGAAATAGAGGGAAAATTTGCTGAAAATTGAAGCATTTAACAGTAATGTAGGAGTTTTACATTGTCTTTCTAATTCATTACTCTTCTCAAACCCAAAAACTATGTTGACCCGAATACAGGAAACAAAAAGTGAAAGTCATTTGTCTTTGTTGCACTTTTATTTGGATATATAAGACAATGTTGTGAATAGCTTTGCATCCAAATCGAGTTCGGATTAACTCCAAAGGGAATGATCTGGTCTTAAATGAGGGACTTAGCAGCATCGACAACAGCTTCGACGGTGATACCAAACTCCTTGTAAAGAATGGGAGCTGGTGCACTTGCCCCGAAAGAATCAACACCAATGGACTTTCCACTGCCTCCAACAATCTTTCCCCATCCGAATGTTGAAGCTGCTTCGATACTTACTCTAGCCGATACAGCTGATGGCAACACACTTTCCTTGTATTCATCAGATTGCTCGTCAAACAGTTCCCAGCAGACGAAAGACACAACTCTAACGGTTTTGCCTTCTTTCTTAAGCACATCTGCAGCCTGTTGAGCAATCTCTAACTCTGATCCAGTTCCAATCAAGATCACATCGGGTTTGTTGCCTGTAGAGTTGTCAGAGATTGTGTATCCACCCTTCTCGACTCCTTCAATGGATGTACCTGGAAGGTGGGGCAGCTTTTGCCTAGACAAAGCTAAGATAGATGGGGTCTTTCTTTTGGTGACAGCAATCTTGTATGCACCGGCTGTTTCATTTCCATCAGCAGGACGGAACATAAGAGTGTTGGGCATGGCACGGAAACTTGCCAAGTGCTCAATGGGCTGATGGGTTGGTCCATCCTCACCAAGACCAATGGAATCATGGGTCATAACATAGATAACACCAGCTTCAGACAAAGATGAGATTCTCATGGCGCCTCTCATGTAGTCAGTGAACACAAAGAAAGTTGCACAGTATGGGATAAGACCAGGGCTGTGAAGGCAAATTCCGTTGCAGATGGCTCCCATTCCATGTTCCCTAACACCAAATCTAAGATTTCTTTCCTCAGGTGTGGCCTTTTGGAAGTCACCAAAGGCTTTAAGCAATGTCATGTTGGAAGATGCAAGGTCAGCACTTCCACCAAGGAAACCGGGAACAACTTTAGCAAGGGCATTGAGACATTGCTGTGACAGGTTTCTGGTGGCATCACCTGGAGACTCTGGTGTGTATGTCTATAAATGGAAAAATATGTTATAAAAGCCTTATCTGGAATACCAACTGAGTTGTATGCATTTGAAACGAGAGATGTACTTACAGGTAGTGCCTTCTCCCAGCCAGCAGGTAATTCACCTGTGATAATAGATTTCAACTCTGCAGCATCCTCTGGGTACTTCTTTTCATACGCTGCAAACTTTGCAGTCCAGTCAGATTCAAGAGCAGCTCCTTCAGGTGTATGACGGCTCCAGTGGCTAGAAAAATGCAAGTCAAACAGTAAGTCATCAAATAACCTTCATAGCAGAAAACCAAACTGAAGACTGGTTTGGATTCACATACCTTTTAACTTCCTCAGGTACCTGGAAAGGTTCATACGGCCATCCAAGGTTATTTCTAGTAGCCTCAACTTCCTTCTCACCAAGTGCAGCTCCATGGACACTGTATGAATTTGCCTTGTTGGGAGACCCATAACCAATTGTAGTAGTAACCTGGATATTTATAGGGATCAAGCAATATGAATATGATAAATCAATACTAAAGATCTTTAGACCAACCAGTGTATTGATGGCTAAAAAACTGTGACGTTACCTTAATCAATGTAGGTTTGTCTGTAACAGCTTTAGCTTCCTTAATGGCAGCACGGATCTCATCATACCCGGTGTTTCCATTCTTCACCCAGATAACGTGCCATCCAAGAGCTTCAAAACGCTTGTCCACATTCTCAGTAAAGGCAATCTCTGTGTCTCCGTCAATGGAAATGTGATTGTCATCGTAGAAAGCAATAAGCTTTCCAAGTCCCCAGTGACCAGCTAGAGAACAAGCTTCATTTGAAATTCCCTCCATCTGACAACCATCTCCGAGGATACAATACCTAGACAATCAATCAAAATTCATATCAGAGCCAATATATAAACCACAAATGATGCCATAAATGGGCACAAAAAGATAGATAATATATTACGTGTAGTGGTCGACAACTTCAGCATCGGGTTTGTTGAATCTAGCAGCTAAGTGCTTCTCAGCAAGAGCTAAACCAACAGCATTGGCGATTCCTTGTCCAAGAGGACCTGCATACCAGCCAAAGCAAAGCGCACAATTATAAGCATAGACGTAGAAGGCTTCTGTATTTTACAGTAATCATAAGCCAAAGAAACAAAATCCCATACCAGTAGTGACTTCAATTCCAGGAGTCTCGAAATTCTCAGGATGTCCTGGTGTCTTGCTTCCCCATTGACGAAATTGCTTCAAATCTTCCTCCTAATAGATCAAATCCAACACTTTGTCAGTGAATATGAACATCAAAAAAGATTTGAGTCTATTAAGCTTACAGGTAAATCTATACACTAAACTTACTACATTTTCAATTATAATCAGATCGAAAGCTATTTGCAAGTTTCAGTCAGCTAAAGGGCTAATAAACCATCTTCAGCAGAAACAAAGGAAACGATCACTAACCTTAACACTGTCGAATCCAGCAAGATGAAGCAACGAGTAAAGCAACATACATCCATGTCCAGCAGATAGAACGAATCGGTCACGGTTGAACCAGTAAGGGTTCTTGGGGTTATACCTCATGACCTCATCATACAAAATGTGAGCCATTGGAGCACAACCCATAGGAAGACCAGGATGACCTGATTTCGCCTTCTCCACCGCATCGATGGCCAAAAACCTAATCGAGTTGACCGATTTGTCCACAATTGACGCGTCAGTGGTCGGCTCGGCTGTCCCAACAGCTGCAGCACGAACAAGAGGACGGAGAGAGCGTGATTTGCTCATGGATGCAGCGTTACGTCTACGAGACGAAGCAGAGACTCGTGAGCCAGTGGATTTGAGTCCAGAGAAAGCTGGTAATGAAACACCACGTTGGTCAGAGCCATGGTGAGAGATAGCACGAGCAAGAAGAGCTTGAGAGAGAGCGAGAGAAGAAGTAGAAGCCATGGATTTGATTCGATTTTACTCGCTCTCTTGTGATAGAGAGAATGAAGTTTGGTGAAGAAATGAAGAAGATGAGAGACTCTCTGCTTAACTTATTTTATGAGTGAGATGATTTTTAGCCAATCAAACAACTATTTCGCCATCTCTTCGTCCTCACTAAGGGACAACTCAGATCAAATCTGACCGTTGAATCCCACTAAAGGGTATCATCTTGACCGCTGATTACGGCTAAGAGTTTAGTGATCCTCTATGACTTTCGCTTTTTTTCATTACCATTTTTTCAATTCAATTTGTCTTTGGATTTTCCGCCGTAATTAAAAAAAATTATTATCAAAAATAAATTTGCCAAAAAATAAAGAGTTTCAAGCAAAAAGGTTCCATTTTTTATCTTAGAATATGCAAAATCTCCAAAAAATATATATATGAAGGCAAAAAATAAAAAAATAAAAATAAATGTGTATATATATATACAAAATCCAAATAGATATTCAAGTAGCGAATCACTAAAAGGGATATTATCCAAGCTTACCAACTCTCGTACTCGTGTTATGAACGGGCCTATATGTTAAGGCCCAAAATAAGCTTAATGGGCCTTAAATTGAAATCTCTCGTTCAAGATAAGAACAGGCCTAGATGTTGAAATCCCAAAATAAGATCAATGGGTCTTAGACTCTTAGGCTAAAAGTCTCCGTTCAAGAGTTAAACGGGCCAAGATGTTGAGGCCCAAAATAAGATTGATGGGCCTTAAATTGAAAACTTCTCATCTCGTCTTCACCGATCTCTGCGTTTCCGGTACAATCACTGAGACAAGATTATCGGCGAGCGGGAATTTGAAATCATCTCCGCTGATTCAGTAATGGCTTCTAGAGGAAAGGAAGATGATCAGGCGAAGGTCGAAGTCGAGGCGGTGGTAAAAGTGGAAGAGGAAGAAGACGATGAGCATGACTCTAAGGAGAGAGTTCTACAAAGGTATTTTTTGCAAGAATGGAAGCTCGTTAAATCCCTACTCGATGATATTGTTTCAAATGGCCGTGTCGTTGATCCTAGTTCTGTTCAGAAGATCCGATCCGTCGTATGTTTCTTCCTCTTTTAACTTCATCTACTTGATCGACCCGTGTTTCAGTGTTACGTTGATTTTAATTTCCGACCTTTTTGTTGTATTGTAGATGGATAAATACCAGGAGCAAGGTCAACTAGTGGAACCGTATTTAGAGAGCATAGTTTCTCCATTAATGTTTATCATCCGCTCGAAGATAGTTGAATTAGAAGCGAAACCTGATGATGTTCTTGAAATTGTTAAGCCAATTAGCATCATTATCTATGCTTTAGTTACCGTATGTGGGTACAAAGCTGTTATCAAGTTCTTTCCACATCAAGTATCCGATCTGGAACTCGCCGTGTTGCTCCTGGAGAAATGCCATAGCACTACTTCCGTTTCTGCCTTGAGGCAAGAAAGCACTGGTGAAATGGAGGCCAAATGTGTAACTCTTTTGTGGCTTTCAATCCTTGTATTGGTCCCTTTTGATATATCTTCTGTTGATACAAGCATTGCAAATGACAAGACTTTTGGTGTGGACGACCTTGCTCCCTTGGTATTGAAGATATTAGGCTTTTGTAAGGACTATCTATGCAGTGCTGGACCAATGCGCAGGATATCAGGATTGCTTCTATCTAAACTTTTAACCCGTCCGGATATGGGAATAGCTTTTTCAAGGTCTGTACCTTTCACCATTGGTAATCCAGTATGTTTCGCTTTGAATACTTGGATTCACTAGTCAGATTGTGTACTGCTCTTTACTCTCGTAACCTGTACGAGTTACTCAGCTTGAATGATAGAATTAACTTTTCTTTGTTGTATTGTGGCATTTTCGTTTCAGCTTTTTTGAGTGGACACATGAAGTTTTGTCTTCGAAGGAAGATAGTGTCACTAATCACTTCCGCTTGCTTGGAGTAATGGAAGCTATGGCTGCTATCTTTAAGGTTTCTTGAATCTGTAACCTGGTGTTGTTCACTTTTTAAAAATATCGACCCAGATTGAATACGGCAGTCATATATAGATGTCAGCACGTAATCTATCTGATCTATCTGGTTCTTTGTATCTTGTAGGAAATTTGGTTTTTACGGCTTAACTTATTACATTTTGCATCGGGATCTTATATGTCTACTCATATTGACAGACTGCTAGCCGGAAAGTGTTGCTAGATGTGCTTCCTGTTGTTTTGAATGATGTAACGTCGCTAAGCAAATCAAATGCGGCGACTAAAAGTTCTCTGCTTCGCAAGTATGTGATCAAGTTAACTCAGAGAATAGGGCTTGTTTGTCTACCTCATCGCTCACCTAATTGGCGCTATGTGGTACATATCTTTTAGCTTGTAGAATAGTTTTGTAAAGAGAAACTTCCTCGTGGTTTTTTTTTACTGTGTTTTATGTCCTAAATTGACAAAATTTTGGTAATCATTCTCAATTAGTCATCGGAGACTTATGTATTGAATTACCTGCAGTCTCAAACCGCCTCTCTTTCTGAGAACATGTCTACAATATCAACCCAAAGATTGGCGCCTGATCAAACTGTGACTGCCGTCTCACAACCAGAAAGTTCTGATGACCAAGAGGATGAAGATATGGATGTTCCAGAAATCTTAGAAGAGATAATTGAAATGCTGCTCTCTGGGTTGAGGGACACGGTATGTTTAGTGGGTGAGATACTACTATTTGGCTGATAGCCAGAGGTGGTTAAATCTCAACTTGCGTGGCATAAAATTAGATGACCAGTTTATAATTAAAGTAAAAGTACGGGGTGACAAATTAACACTCAGATAGATCTTTATTTCTTGACGCTATGGATATCTGTATGCCACATAAAGCTATGATGGGCTTAACATTATATCTGATGTGAACTTTTAGCCACATGAAGCTTTCAACTGCTAACCAGACAATCATACATGTTAGTATTGGCAAGCATTTTCAGTTAAAAATTTACAATTTTTCGTCTAGGACACTGTGGTTCGTTGGTCTGCTGCAAAGGGTATAGGTCGTGTAACTTCACGACTAACATCTGTTTTGTCTGAAGAGGTGCTGTCATCCGTATTGGAGCTGTTTTCACCAGGAGAGGTGCTCATATTAAATATCTAGCAACATGAGTTGTGTGTGCCAGTATTCAATTAATAAAAGGCATTATTGTAAATTTCCATGATATTCAGGGTGATGGTTCATGGCATGGGGGTTGTTTGGCCTTAGCTGAACTGGCTCGTAGAGGCTTACTGTTGCCTCGAAGTTTCCCTCAAGTAGTCCCAGTTATTGTGAAGGTCTTACTCTATTTCATGCACATGGTTACTTATTTCTCTAATCAATGCATAGGAAGCAATGGCATCACCAACCAAATTATGCAAAATTTCTATGGATTGACATCTAACTATTATTTACAGGCACTCCATTATGATGTCCGTCGAGGTCCGCACAGTGTTGGATCTCATGTGCGTGATGCAGCTGCCTATGTTTGCTGGGCATTTGGGCGCGCCTATTTTCACGAAGATATGAAAAATGTGCTGGATAAGCTTGCTCCAGATTTATTAATTGTGGCTTCCTTTGATAGAGAGGTGCTAATCCGTCATTTAATTATAATATTTTCACTGTGTCCTACTTGATTTGAAGAATTTTGTTTTTGAAGTGTATCAATTTCTTTTATCAGGTGAACTGTAGAAGGGCTGCTGCCGCTGCTTTTCAAGAGAATGTTGGAAGGCAAGGAAATTACCCTCATGGGATTGACATAGTGAACATAGCTGACTATTTTTCCCTTTCTTCTCGGGTGAACTCATACCTTCAGGTTGCTGTTTCCATTGCTCAGTATGAAGGGTATCTATATCCTTTTGTGGATGAATTATTATACATCAAGATCTGCCACTGGGTATGTTATCATAAACACTGTTGAAAGATTTAGTTTGCCTCTAATTTCTCTGCAAGTCTAATATTTCTTTAAGGTCCTGCTTTTATTTAATGTGAGACGGTTTTATTTTATGTGGTCGCGAGCTATTTTCAAAATTAAAAGCCCATAAAATAGAGCCAATAATTAGGTTGGGAACTGTATCAAATTGTTGTTCCTAGTTGTAGTTCCCATGATATGTTAATCATTCTTCATTCAATCTTATGAATCAGGATAAAAGCTTGAGAGAACTTTCTGCAGAAGCTTTTTCTGCTCTTGTTAGATACGAGCCTGAGCACTTTGCCACCTATGTATTGGAAAAACTAATTCCTTGCACCCTTTCAAATGATTTGTGCATGCGCCATGGTGCAACATTGGCAGCTGGAGAGGTTGTGTTAGCTCTACACCAGTGTGGTTATGTATTTTCTACTGGTTCGTACCATCTCTTTTTCAGCTTTGCCTTTTGTGTCATCTTCACATATGCAAGTACATATCATTTTTCATATGAAAAACGTAAAAAATGGGAACCATCTTGGAATCTAGACCTTATCATAATAGATGGACTCAGTCTGTTTTCACCCCTGTTTGAGGTGAAATTCGATCAGAGTGTGATGGTTGGCATCATATCCCTTATAATTAAAGTTCCTGTTGCACTCAATCTTAACAGAGAGCCATAAGCGTTTGGCTGGAATTGTCCCTTCCATTGAGAAAGCACGCCTTTACCGTGGAAAAGGTGGAGAAATAATGCGTCTGGCTGTGTCACGGTTTATCGAGTGTATCTCGTTATCACAGGTGGCATTATCTGAGAGAACTGAACGGATCCTGCTTGATACCCTCACTGAGAATTTAAGGCATCCCAATTCTCAAATACAGGTACCTATATCTCTAAATTTCATGAAGTTATATATTTTCATCCTGTTAGCATAATTCTTATGCTGACAACTTTCACTTGTTATACAGAATGCAGCTGTCAATGCCATTAAACAGTTTGTGCAATCCTATCTAGTTGGCAATGATAAGAAATCTGTTGATTTAATATCAAAACACCTAAAACATCTAACGGACCCAAATGTAGCTGTTCGAAGAGGTTCTGCACTTACACTAGGTGTCTTGCCATATGAACTATTGACTGCAAAATGGAAGGATGTAGTTTTGAAGCTCTGCAGTGCGTGTAAGATAGAGGTAATGAAGACAACATATGAGTTCATTACCAAATAAAAAATTTGTCTTCGGGAAAAAAAACTTTCAATAATTGACTTAAATGGATATTATTTCGTCCAAGCAGGCGAACCCTGATGATAGAGATGCAGAGGCACGTGTGAATGCTGTAAAGGGATTGACAGCCGTCTGTGAGACTCTTACTCAGAAATGGGCTAGTGATCAAGAAAATGATGACCTCTCTCTTTTTCTTCTTATCAAGACTGAAGTGATGGATACATTACTGAAAGCTCTTGATGACTATTCAGTTGATAACAGAGGTGATGTAGGTTCTTGGGTTCGTGAAGCTGCAGTCCATGGCCTTGAGAAGTGTACATACATCCTCTGTAAGAAAATCGGAACAAATTCAGCGGGTGATAATAACAATGATACGTCCACACTTTTTGAACCAAATCTTGCAACCCGTCTAATCGGAGGTATTCTGAAGCAAGGAGTGGAGAAACTGGATAAATTAAGAGAAACCGCTGCAAAGGTTCTTCAAAGAATTTTGTATAACAAATCTGTTTTCATCCCTTTCATTCCTTTCAGAGAAAAATTGGAAGAAATTCTTCCTAATAAACCAGACTTGCAATGGGCGGTAAGTATCACTGGTTTAGTAGCTTGGTCATTTATTTTATGGATATTCTTATGGGGTTATAAGTTATGCATCTTCCTTTGTAGGTTCCGGCTTTCTCTTTCCCACGTTTTGTGCAGCTACTAAAACTCCGATGTTACAGCAAAGAGGTGATGTCAGGATTAGTAATTTCGATTGGAGGATTACAAGATTCACTTAGTAATGCTTCGCTCTTTGCATTGCTGGAGTATATGAAGAAAGGTGAAGCTAAAGACCCTAAAGAACAACAATTCAGAGAATCTGCATTGTGCGATGACATCCTCTGGATACTTCAAGAGTACAAGAAATCTGACAGAGTTATAGTACCCTGTCTAAAGGTATGCACACACCGTTTTACTTTATATATTAACCTCCAGCTTCTATGTGGTTATGTATTAACTTTTCTCTGTTACACAGACAATTGAGATCCTCTTCAAGAACATGATCTTTCTGAATCAAGAGGTTGGCTCACAATTTACTTCTTTGGGTAGCAATTGCCAAAGCTTTATTATAGATGGTTTTTAAATCCATACAAAGCTAATGTCATTTTATTTCAGAGATATACGTTGAGTTTCTATGCGGGTGTCATAGATTCTCTAGCCATCGAACTAAGAGTTTCTAAGGATTTCACAAAGCTATATGCAGGCATTGCAGTACTTGGATATATAGCTCCAGTCTCAGATCCCATCAGCATCAAAGCCTTCTCTCAGCTGCTAGCGTTCCTCGGCCACAGATACCCAAAGGTTTTTGCCACTTCGTTTTTAAACACATTCTATTACAACTTGTTAAATTAACAATTTGGTTACTCAATCTATATTGTTATCTTCACATTATACAGATCCGAAAGGCTGCAGCCGAACAAGTCTATCTTGCGCTCATTCAAAACGGAATGTTAGTGGCAGAGGAGAAGATGACGAAAGTGACTGATATAGTAGAAGATACTTGTTGGGAAGCTGACTTGGAATTGACTAAGACTCAAAGGTTAGAACTGTGTGACTTGGCTGGTTTAGACCATGAAGTAGTGTTCAAGACCAGAACCAGATTGGTGAAAAGAGATGTAGCCGGTAATAAAACGACGGCGTCTGATGAGAATGCGTCTTACTCTGCATTGGTCGATTCCTCTGGCTTCTGATATTTCAGGCATTCTCCTCGCATCAGTTTTGTCTCTCTTGTTTGTAATCTATTAATTATATAACTATACTCCATAACTGTTTTGATTTTGCCAGAGTTTCGATTTTGTTTTTATTTTCACAGAGATATTGTCACATGTTATTACTTTCCTAGAACTTATGAATAATAATGGATAGGTTGGTATTTCATCAACGGCCTGGATTGAATCTCCACAGTTTGTGGACATGATCCTACTTGACTCTGTTTTCATTATAGAGTTCATTTTGAGGACTTACGGAATCAGGCCAAAGAGAGAACAGGAGATCCTCTTGTTGACGTTGTCTTAAGAACACAGTCAAAGAAGATCTCATCTTACTCGAGAACCAACTTCCCTACTTCATCATGGAGAAGCTCTTCGATCCAATCCTCCCTACACTCATCCCGAACCAGACATTCCACAATTTAGTTATCATATACTTTGTAAGCCAAGTTACGATTACAAACAGCTCAGATATCAGATATTTCACTGATCTGTTTAGGCTTGCCCATGTGGAGACACTTCCATAGGAATATCTAAATATAAACTACGAACGCCTAGAACATATGTATACCGCGGAAAAATTACATAGTGGAGGAGTGAAATTTGGGGCCATAGAGGGAAAAGTATCGTTAGATGTGAGATTCGAGAATGGTTGTTTAAAGATGCCTTTTGTTAGCTTTGATGATAAAGTTGAGATGAGACTCAGAAACGTCATGGCTTTCGAGCAATGCCATTACCCTTACCAAGCTTATGTGTGTAACTATGTTGTCTTTTCAGATCACCTCATTGACACTCATAAAGACGTAAAGGTGCTTGTCGAGAAAGGTAAGCCTTTGAACTTCTAATATAAAGGTCTCTATGTGTGTGTATTGATTCGTGGTGGTTTTTCTTTTGTAAGGAATAGTAAAGAATTGGATTGGAGAAGATGATTCGGTGGCGAAGATGGTGAACAAGCTATGTTTGGGAATCATCGAGGTTGGTTCTTACTATTCTGATGTAGCAGTTGAAGTCAACACTCACTATAAAAACCCGATCAGTAGATCATGTGCCCTCCTCAAGCGAGTGTATTTCGGTTACCTGTGGACAAGGACGGAACTATAGTTGCCACATTTCAATTACTGATGACTCTCATCCAGACGGTGACTTCGATCCTTCAGAGTTAGTGGTCTTTAATTCAATAAGTAACCGAGTGGTAGTAACACTTTCAAGTCTGTTTAGTTGCTTAGTCAATTATATTCAAGTTTTTCTTGACACTAATCACATTACAGTTACACCAACGATTTCAACATAATTAGAAGAAAACAAACTTGGTTATTGTTAATATTGTAAGCATGTAAAACAACAACTTCGAAAACATAAATAATACTCCATTAAAATACATGTTCACGTTGATGATATTCAAAAGATTCAATGACGAGTAAGTCAGACTCCAGCTGAAAACGGCACACCTGTGATAGGGATCCAAGAATCTATTTGTATAAATCAGCTTCGCGTTTATGATTCTTGATTGCTCGTACAGTTTCTTTGTCTTCCTCTAAATTTCTCATGATCATGATCGTTTGGCGGGGCGGTGGTAGTGGGAGCTCTTTGTCGTGTTTTCGTGGTGGCTCCTCGTTGGTCCTTGTGGTCTCTTCGTTGTCTCATGATTTTTGGGAGCCGGATTTGGCTCGGTCGCTGTATGGGCATTGCTCGGGTCAGTTACCGTGATGTCTCCCTTTTCAAATTTGGCGAATAGTAGGTCCTTCAATGCATGGCACCGCAAAGTTGCATCGCTGGTTCGCTTGTGGTATGAGCAGTATGATTGTTTGTTGTCTTTGGAGGCGTTTCGATATCATTTGTTGGGGGGACCCAGTTGCGTCTCGTTCTGCCTTCGGTAGATTCGTTGACAGCCTAGGTTGAAGCGCACTTTCCCTTGTCGTTCTTGTATCTTCGGTCATAATGTTGACACGGTTTGTGATATTCCTCCCGTGTTGTCTCCTTGGTCGCGTCTCTTTTTGACGAGGACCGGCTGTTGTACCTTTTCAGCTTCGCGGTTCTATCTTCTTTGATTTCTGCGTACACGATGCCTCAGTGCAAAGCGTCTTTCAGAGAGATGAGTCTGCGTAGTCTGAAGTCGGTTATGAGTTTGGCGTCGCCTGTAATTATTATGCGTGACGCCACTTTGCAGAATTGTTTGAGGAAGGAGTAGAGCAACTCATTTGGACCTTGCACTAGGGCTTGAAGGTCGGCTGTCGAGGCATTTCTTTGCATGAACACTGAGTAGTGTCTGAGGAAGGTCTCGGCGACCTGCTGGAAGTTGTCGATGGAGTTCTGGTCGAGCTTTATGAACCATTCTAGAGCGTTTCTGGTGAAGTTTTCAACGAACAGCTAGTAGTATCCTATGTTCTTCTCTTTGGGGGAATCTCGTCCTCTCCATGGCTATGTTGAATGCGGTCAAGAACTTTTGTGGATCAGATTTCCCATCAAAAATTGGGTTTGACCTTTGGGGTGAGGTGGAATAGGGCATTCGAAAGTCGCCTGATAAAAGACGTGTTTTGGGAGTCGGATAGGACACACGATATTTCTGATGTTCTCGAGAAGAATATGAAAAGTTGTATATATTAACATTTAAGGATTTATCCAAAAAAACCTTTCTATAATTATGGCTATAACTATGTAGAGACTTTACATACTAGGACACAATCTTAGTACATAAAAATTGTTTTTAATCGACTATGTATTGCTATGATTTATTTAACCCTATTGTTATTTGTGTTGCTTTATATATATGTGGGTTTTCTAAGACCAATTGTTTATATTTTTGCAAAAATACAACCAGAGCCAAAAATATAAAGGATCAAGTGCCTCATTTTCCTTCTAGGAATAGCTAAAAACTCTTTTTTAGATCATTTCCAACCATGAAAATGACAAAGATTTTTAAGAATTAGAAAACAAAAAAAATTAAAAAAGTTAGAGAGAAAAGCTGATTAGGTTCTTATTTTAGAACCTAGGTTTCTTATTTGAGGAAAATAAATAAAAATATCTAAACGGGTGTTCAAATTTGATTGAACCACTTTTTAAATAAAAATAAAAGTTAAATAAAAATAAAAGTAGTGCAAAAGTAATAATATTATATTACTTAAGAACCTCAAAATAAAAATCATCCGAAAGAGATGCTCTTAAAGTCAATTTCTAAGATTTTGTTTGATCAATGTATGAATTATGATTAAAGTATAAATCTTTCCACGGCTTCCAATATAACTTTTATTGTTTTTTTAAGGACAAATATAATACAGTCATAATTATTTAATTTTTGAAATATTTCATTTTTTTTGTTTTCCAACTGAAACATTTGAAAATATATTTTATATGGACAAAATTAACTAAAAAGATCTTGATGTATGCTAGACTATACTTTTAGTGGGAAATGGAAATAAATAGATGTTATAGTGGACTAAGACTAGAGCATCTCATTTCAAGTGTTAATCAATTTGGTAAATCTTGGAATACTTCTTCCTCCTTCTTCCTCAAAAGGATTAAAGTTATATTTCATTATAATTGGAGCCAGACCAACAAGAGATACAAGATTTTTAAAATAAAGCTTTTTGATATGTTGTATTTAGTTTTCAAATTTTAGGTACACTTTCTGTGCACAACATTTAATATTATTTGATTAAATATGTATCAATTTACAACATGATGTTAATATGATGCAGTATTCTCTAATAGTGAGAGTATACAGATAAAAACAAGATAAATTGTAGTCTTATTCATTATATTTTCAAATAAATCTAAACGTTTACTTTAAAAAATTGTAAGTATTCATCTTTATATAATACTATTTGCATCTGATTCAATTTTATTTCATTTATACTTTTTTCCTCGGCTAAATTTTTTTAATAGTTGGTTACAATTAGATTGACATTTCATTATTAATATAAGATTGACCGCATTATATATGTATTCATTTTTCAAATATCTTTACCTTATATTTTTGAATTCTACATCATTTTCTATTATTATATATTATATATGCTTTACACTATGGTGTGCGTTTTTACATAAATTTCTTAATTGAAAACATTTCTTGAAAAGTCATATATATTTCAAATAAAGTATTCACAATATTTGAACTAAAGATAGTAATAAATAAGAGGTAATAAGGATTTGATATAAAAAAATTTATAATTATGTAAAGAATGAAAAAAGAGAAATTATAATTTCTGAATTACAATCTAAACTAAAAAACAGAGAAATAAATTTCTGCAAGCTTACACTAGTAAAATAGTCGACAAAAATGATGTTTAGTGGCAGTCTATTCTACACAACAAATTTAATACGCTCTTCACTCTAAAAAATGATTAAAATTGGGACATATGTAAATTTCTAGATCGTTCTGCTCTTCTATAAAGCACAATCCTCGTAAACGCTTGTAACTATCTTGAATCCTCTATAACGCACAATTATTGTAAATGCTTGTAATTATCTTGAATTCTCTATAAAGTCAATCCTTATAAACATTTGTAATTATCTAAAACTATTATGAGCATTGTCTCATAGTTCTCTCTTTCCTTCAAAAAGTCTAAAGCACTTAATTATCAACTACCATATAGTTTTCTTAATAAAAACTAATGTCATGAGAATTCTTTCCTTCAAAAAGTCTAAAGCATTAAATTGCCAACTACCATATAGTTTTCTTAATAAAAACCACTCATGTCAGGACAATACATCAAAGTATTGTATATTCTCTTTTCCTATCTAGTGACTCATCAACAATATTTTACACATGCATTCACGAGGATCATTTGAGTTACTATATGCATATGCCTATTTCCATTGTTGTTATTGAGAAGAATTTATTTTGATTTTAATGAATTATATTCAAGTTTTTCTTGACACTAATCACATTACAGTTACACCAACGATTTCAACATGATTGTTAATATTATAAGCATGTAGAACAACAACTTCGAAAACATAAATAATACTCTATTAAAATACATGTTCACGTTGATGATATTCAGAAGATTCAATGACGAGTAAGTCAGACTCCAGCTGAAAACGGCACACCGGTGATAGGGATCCAAGAATCTCCTTGTATAAATCGGCTGACGGTGAACGGAGAAGCTTCATCATCACCGCGTAAGACGTGAAATCCCGGCCAGTTTACTCTTCTACTAGTCTCAGCTCCAGCTCCAGTGTTCATAAACTCACCGTAATACAATGTTGACAATGCATAACTACCACTCCATTCTCTCCATCCTCTCGGGTCAATAAGCCCATCTATATCGGTTTTGAGAAACACTGTCCGAGAGTATTTTTTCCATGGTCGGCCCAAGTAACTCTTAAACCGGCCTTTCACGGCTTCGAATTCTGGTGCGGCCCTAACCCGTGAGTGTTGGATCGATATGCCTATATGTAATCACAAAGTCATCACCAAACCGGTTAACATTAACCATGACAATCAACTATTTTCATGGTTAATGTTACTACTATAGTTTACTATAATTGACATTAACCATGATAATTAACATTTTATTACTGGAGAATTTTAAAAACTTGGCAGGTTAGCTGGTTAACCCGCTAAACCCTTATATATAATAAGAGACAGATTAGAGTTACTAGTTTAGGATTCGCAGATACTAGCTCCGATTGGTAATTGTTTTTGCTGCTCTGAAAAGCAAATTTTTTTGTAAACAACTGAAATTAAGCTAATTGCAAATCAAAACAACGAAAACAATTACCAATCTAGGCCACTATTGCAATCGGAAGAATTTATAGTCACGAACCACAAAAAAATATCATATAGATACAAAAATATTAAAAAAACCACGTCTAACTACGAATTTTTCTACCATTGACAGTATAGCAACTAGTTCTTTCTTCAACTACAACCATAACTATATGATCGTTGCTAGAAAAAATCATGGCGGAGTTATAGTTTTCTCGTAGTCTTTTTTGTTATTTTCCGTGGCTGTTTTCGTAGTTATAATTTTGTGGCTATATTATGCAGATTAACCCGCTTGTGAAACCTAGTAGTTATACAAAAGAATACCTGAATTTTCATGTGGATCATCTCGTCCTTGAGCTGTGATCATATTGCCTTGATGATCCATAGGCCGTCTAACAAATATATCACAATTTTGAAAAACAGCAGCCGCATCTCCAAATATGAAATCAATCGTACCTATTCAAAATCTCCTCAATAAGTCTTACGAATCCAATATATGATCATGATTGTTATAACCGTAAACAATTGATATATAGATAATACCATAGATATGACAATCACGATAGAATTGACGAAGTGAATGCGTGAAGAGTGTGTCTTGATAGCCTTTGAAACTACACCGATAAAATAAAGACAAATCCGAGTTCACTCTCAATGCAACAGCTTGATGTTTATGTGGTCCTGCTGTGTTCTCGAATGTCATGTCTCGTGCCCAAAATCCATCCCCGGACACACCTAAATATCGGGTAATTAAGAAACTTTAAACATGCAAAATCTTTGACTATTAATAAGATGTTTTATATATGTAAGTTATTACCAAATGTGGCTGATCCATAAGTCGTGGAACCATCAGGGACGTTTCGGTTATTGGTGACGATTGTACGGTCCATACCATCACCAACTAACATAATGTTTTTCATGTCTTTATTTATTTCGATTTTCTCTTTATAAACACCTGCTTTTATGTAGATTATCACTCTATGTGATCGACTTTTACCCAAACTTGAAACAGCGGCTAATGCTTGGCTTATCGTTCGATAAGTCGCTGAACCGTCTTGAGCCACCACGAAATCTGCCCTTGACTTTGTTGGATTCCATGACACTAACATTCCACCGCTTTGGTTTGGTCTTACTGGTCCGTGGTTTGGCCTTACTGGTCCATGGTTTGGTCTCGTTAGTCCATTTTTTGGTCTGAGTGGTCCATGACTTGGTTTGATTGGTCCATGTTTTGGTCTTTTTGGTCCATGATTTGGTCTCGTCGGTCCATGCATCCCTACACAATGTTATCAGTAATCCATTATAACTAAAACATGAGACCTCAAACAAAAACTTATTAATTTCGGACTCTACTGTGTTAGAATATGACAGATATCTAGGCGTTGGAAAGTTAGATCATTCTAATCTAATATATATGTGAGTTACGAGTTGATAACATATGTTTCTCCGTTATATATGTAGTACATAACAATATAACATCATCGATTTGATTTAAATATGTAAACATAAATGCATGTATACGTTCTTACTCTTTTTCATATGACCTTTAGACTTTTTGTACAAAGCCAAAGCTTCACCAAGCACGAACGTCACGTTGCTATGAACCAAAGGCTTATGACCTTGACGTGACTCACCCAAACCATCTAAACAAGTGTTATGATTCGCTAGCACGCCACTTAACCACGTTGTAACATCTTCAACAGTAAAATTCTCGTGAGCTACAAGTAGTTCCGATAGCCTAGCGTCACTCTCATCGTAAAGCTTCACACAATCACTTAACCCCAAACTATTAGCAACTTCACTTGTTGCCTTAACAACAACCATTGACTCAAACCTAGTCCTAGCTTCAACCACTGCAGTTCGAGCCCTCTCAAGCACATCTACTTCGGTTGTGCTTGACGCAGCTACAATGGCAAGAAAGAAAAAAATGATTTTAAAGTCGGTGACTTTTACAAACGTGTACATTTTCAGTAGATCTTATAAGATTCTCTTGAGTTTTAGTAACGTATATATACTTGAAGTGCGTTTAGATAAATGATTGTTGTGTTTTGTTGTTGTATATATTTGATAAGAAGTTGTAGTACAACGTAGAGGAAGATATTGGTGGCGATGAATGTAACAGATGGTGAGAGACACAAGGCACGTGTAAGACTATGTGTAAGCTTTTGTTACTATGATGATTCATGGCCCATGCATATGAGACTAATTTCATTAATTACGTTATACATTTCAGGTTATTAGCTAAAAACGATGCCGTATCGAAGTGAAATGTGTACGTGTATGTGCACAGAATATTAAACCTTAAATTTATTATGTCGCATAATAGCATGTAATATTATTTTCTTTTGTCAACAATTGGCAGTTTGACAAAAAGTCGATTTATAGTCTAACTCACATTCTAAAATCTTTTTTATTCTATTAATATAGTAGGGAGCAATCGAACCCTGGTACTTTAAATCATTAGCCGAATCATTCTAACCACCAAATTAACTGAAAGTAACTCGACCATCTAATATTATCTAGAATTTGGGAATTTAGGTTATTGTCGATGTAATTATTGGGAAAAAATAGGAAATCATAATTGACAATAGATGTGATAGCTTTTCCCTACCCACCACTTCAAAATCTTTGAAACTTTTATAAATAATTCATGAATGATCAGTATTACATGCATTACAATAAATAAAAATATTTAGACTAATATGTTTTAAAATTAGTGAAAGTTATTATCCTTTTGGAGTAATGTGTCTTCTCTATTTACTCCACGCTTTTTTCTTTCTTTCTTTGTTAATCAAAATTTTATTTTATTAAAAATCAAATTTGTCAACTTTTTCTTAATCTAATGGTTAAAATAATCCAGTAAATGCTTATAACATCTAAAGTTTGATTATCAATTTGACTGATTAAATAAAAAAATTTAAAAGTTGGATTAAGCTATAAATCAAAATTTATCAATCTAATTGTTGACAAAAAGAAATCAAATTTAGATGACAGAACAATGTCTACTTATGAATAACCACGAACAAGTCTTCTAATCTGGTGGAAAAGAATATGTTCTACAATTCAAAACATGAAAAATAAAAATTCAACGAGAACAAAGATAACAAATTTCTAAAGAGAAATGTTTTGAATAAATTTAGGCCATGCGTTATTAAAATAAAAATCAAAAAAAAAATTGGCCTCTAAGTTTTGGAAAAAAATTGTATAATATTTTGAAAATAAATTTCAGTTTTTTGGGGTCTTAATTTTTTGACTCTAAGCTTTATTAAAAAAGTTCCTAAGACTTAAAAAATCGTATAATATTTTAAAAATAGGCTTTCTGTTTACTGGAACTGTTAATTTTTTCAGATCCTAAGTTTTTTTAAATAAAAGAAATATTCATAAAACTTTTAAAAAACAGTATAAAACTTTTTAAAATATGTTTTAAATTTTTTGGGTCTTATGATGGATCTCACTTCACATGTACTAAAGTATGACCTTGTTTCTAAGCCTTCTAAAATCTTCCGTATAAGGCTAGAATGTTGACTACTCATGTCGATACTTCATTATGTTGATAATTTCTGTACTTTTCCTAGCAAATTCTATGTTTTTCTTTTATCATTAAAATTAGTTTTTTAACTGTGTATATGCGTCTGCCTTTAATAGATTTATCACCAACCATTAGACTAATGACCACTCGCATTCCATGTTTTTCTTTATAAAATGACTATTTTGCGAATTTTTTTATTTAGTTCGGTTGGTTCATGAATTATAGCTTTGTATTACGGAGACCATAATTTAATGCCCAATATGTTGCAATACATAAGAACCGGGTAGACCCGGATCGTTTTAAACTTTTTTGTTTGTTGTTTCGGTAGAACCTTTTAAAGTCTAATCGAATCACGTTGTTCTCCAAAATTGATAATATTCGAATATTTAATCTTTATCATATTATACGATCGAAGTTTGAGTATCGAATAATTGCGCCTGCTAAGGAAAGTGAGTAGTATATATAACCCTATATAACTATAGCAATTGGAATAAAGTTATCATTTTTTTAAGCCAGACAATAAGTGTCACTATATTATCATATATTTAATTATAGTCATTTCGAATTTTCCTTCTGATAAACCAAGAAGTTGTGATCCTACAAAACCAAAAAAGTAATAATAATAATAAACAGTTCAGACAAAACAAAACATGTCCTTAGAATCTCTTATCTCGAATCATGTCTTCTTTATATCAATCTGCAAATCAGCATAGTAATTTATGAGATCACCATATAAAAAGACAATTAAATTAGTGATTAATTAATATAATTAATTGAAATTTAGGATAATAAGTATATATACTTACGCATTGATTTTCTGCATAGAGAAAGAAGAACAACAAGAATTGCGAATCCAGCAATAACTCCAACAATTATCGCTATTGATTTTCCCACGTTATCTCCATTTGTTGGATCTTAATTAAGAAATTAAGTAAGATTAAATTTAGATAAATCTTATAATTAGTGATAAAGTTACCAAGATATAAGACTGTAGTATCAAGCTAAGAATTATTATTATTATTTTATTTTTATAAGATATTGATCAAACTATAAAGAATATATGAATTAAAGTTGAAAAATGGGGACATGGGTGGCTATGCCTATAAAGAAAAGAATAATATTATAAAATTAAGTATAACTATTTTATATTTGCACCCAACATTCTTTTTCTGATCAATGATATTATAATCATTATTTGAAACGAATCATTCAAAAGATTTATTTTATTTTATTCAATCCTTAATGGAGTTTTTGAGGGAAAATTAAAAATTTATGATTTTTTTCAGCTTTCTCGTGCTGCCAAGAAGCAACTAGACTCGTGATTTTTTTCAATTACAAGCGGCGGAAATATGAATTATGTCAAAAAAACGCATATTTATTAAATTCATTACAATTTTAAAATAGAAAATCTTTCCACTAAGCACAAATCACTCAATTTTTTTTTCAAAAATTAAATCAACAAAACTCATCTATAACTTAACATTCTTTTATAGTATATATATATATATATATAAATAAAAAATAAATTTCGGGTGCCAAATCATTTTTTAATATCAAGATTGAGAAAAATTTGGTAAATCAGTCATATTTTTATAAATTAATAATTTGGAGACTAATATTTTTTTTGTCAACCTTACTTATTTTTTTATATTACTAATGAGGTCAATAAAGATCCGATCCATAACCAAGTTTTTTTACCTTATATCTGAGAGAAATCGAACTCTGGTATATATGAGAAAAGCTAAACTGGCATCTATAGGTTAATATTCTTTTATAATATATATGGGTAAAGGTCGATCAAGCTGGATTATTTTTCAATATCGAGATTGAGAAAGACTCGTCAAATAAATCAAATCTTTTTAAATTAATAATTTGGAGACTATTAAATTTTATTACTTAATCATATTTTTATTTTATAGATATAGTAATTTAACCAAAAATATAATTTTAAAGTAAAAATGTATTAAATTTATAGTGTATATTATTAAATAAAATTAAGGAACTTAAACGTTAAGGTAATTAGAGGAACGGTTCATAAATGAAATGAAGCTTATGAACTAACCTGAAGAGAAGTCATAGTAACCAGAACCCCAATAACGAGCATAACACTGAGCCAAGTAAACCTCAGCTGCAACCGCCGAGCCACAAAGATTCTTTACTTTTCCGACAGACTCAGCAAGACAAGCCGTACAGTCACTAGGACTTAAGTCACCAACACACTGAGCATAACCTTCAACTAAACCAGACCGGCTAACTTTAAAACCAAGATGAGTAGACTCAAGATCCGACAAAACATCGTCTCTACGTTTGAAGAAGTCGTAATCATTCTCAACACTCTTCGAACTACACTTTTTGTACCTAAGACTTGTGTCTGGTTTCCCGAGAAAATCATTGGTTTCGTAACGTAAGAAACAGCCTTCGAGTTGGAGAGAAGCACCATAAGAGTAAGGACAAAGAAGAGTTATTTGATCAACTGAAGTTTGGATACATTTTGAGCAGTCTGATGATTTGAGATCATCACGGCATTGATAAAGGCCGTAAACAGCGGAAGAGGAGGAGGAAGAGGAGGATGAGTCGTTTCCAATAGCAAAGCTATCGAAGGAAGCGTCTGAGGAAGAAGTGACGACGGAAGAGAGGAAAGTGTCCCGGTTTGATTCGAAAGCAGAGTTAGGTGTGAATTTATCCGGTGAACAACCACCGTAGACAAAGATGTGAAATTCTGATGAAGATCTTAAGGAAGATGATGATGAGTAGAAGAAGAGAAAGAAGAATAAGAAGAAGAGAGAAGAGTAAAAGAGTTTTGTCATATTGTTGTTCTTTTTTGGGGTTTTTTGGTTTGTTGACAAATTGGTATTTAAATTCTGATTATATCTTGTTCATAGTGGGTTTTTCTGTTTGAAAAAAAAAACAAAGAATGATTAGGTTTATAAATGTGTGGACCAACCCAAGATAAGTGAAATTCCCTTTTGTCGTTAACCACTCAACATTGGACCGGCCTTGTAAATTGATATAATAAATTAGACCGGCGGGCATCAAAAACCTTAACTATTATGACTTGGCAGCCACATTCACTTGTAACTAAACAATACTATACTGGCAGATCGGAGTTAGCTTGCATCTAGTGAGATTGTTTCTTCGGTTTGGCTCATAGACATTTGGTTTGTGAATTCTTTTAAAATTAGTTGATAGCACCTAAAATCCTACCATCAAAAAATTCTAGTTGAATTGTTGATGGAGAGAATGCTAAGAAAAAGACATTTGGCATATCTTGTTTCGTCTTCAATACTATCAAATTGGTCGGAGTTATGAGTGTTTTATTTGTGAAAAAATCATATATAAACTTTTTGGAGAGCTGGTTGTGCATAAGATCTTACTTAATATTGGACATTTGATATATGTTTTGATAATAAATCGCATAAATCGATTTGATTAGAAAATTTGGTTTTTCATGTCTAATTTCTTGAAACATCTTTTATATGAGAATGTTCTGGCTTTGTCATATCATTTATTGATATGTATTGGTAGACTGATTTCATATATTCAACTCAAGTTGGTGGAAATTTTTCAAGTGATAAAAATCAACTCTTTTAAATCTTTACCACTTAGAAAAGACTATAACCGCAATGAATACCTGATCATCAAAAGGGATACAAATCATTTGGGCCATTGAGTTGTGAGGTAAAATGCTTAAAATGAACATTACAAAAAATATCTAAGTTTTGAATTCTCTTTGTTAGTTTTTTTTTTGTTTTTTATTTACTTTCTTAAATCCTATACAAATTGGTGAATATTTGGAAATTTTTTGTTTTGGGTTGTTGATATTGTTATCATTCAATTTATTTGAACTTTTCTCATGTACAATGCTTGTACAAATTTGTTTGAAATTTCTCTTTATTCTAGTTAGGCGGTAAGGCATTGTATTCATATCAATTTATTTTATTGTTCATGAGGAATATTTTATACTCTAGTTTTACAATATTTTTTTCTTTTGTAAGAAATACTCTCATAAATTTATTAAAAAATTATATGGTATCTTTTAGATATATTTGTAATTTTTAAAAATTTAGTATATGACAATCATTTAAACATTCTACCTGTTACTATTACTTCATATTTTATATCAAGCATTAAAATGTAAACTAATTGTTGGAAAAATGTCAAAATTCTCAAACTATTATAATTGAAAAATAATATTCTCAGACTTTTGAAAACACAAATAAAATACTTTAACTTTAGGTTGACTGAATAAAAATAAGTTCGGTAAAAGTTATTTTTATTAACTAAGTTATGTTTATGAACTAAAAGGATTCTGTTAAAAGTTCTTAATTCCTAATATTTCTACTATTTCCTTTTCTCAATTTCCCTTTCCACCTAAGTACTCATTAGAGATCAGTTCTAATACAATCTAACCGTATAGTTATGGAGATTTAAGTAGTATGGCTTCAGAAAAAATGAAAATGAAATATACAGCCAAAACCAAAGAAAAAAAGACGATCAAGATTGGTGATGAAGATGATGATGACTTTAAATTGAATTTTGAGGATGATGAAATTCTAAAAAGATTTGATAGAGCCTTATCATATACAAGAAACCAAAGAGAAAATTATGAGAGAAGAAGCTCTTATCATCAGCCTCGAGTGATGATGACGATGGATAACAATGAATAAAAAATATTATTTGGCATCATCATTTCATTGGTATCTAAAAGATGTTAAACTATAGCATGAATGTTAAAGGCTGATTTTTTTATTGTTAGGTTATGTTTTTAACGATTAGTAGGAAATAAGAACATGGTGTTCCAAATTTTATTCTTTGCATTTATAACTCAGATTTTTGGATCTGGTTTTGGCGGTGACAAATCAAAATAATTTTTATAAAGATAGAACATAAAAAAGGAGAAGCTAATGCTTATGTTATAGTGAGACATTGGTTATTTTTGTTGGATTCGTCTTCACCAGGCTAATTGTTTTTAGGCTCAAGATTGGAGCTAGTCATAAAGAAGTGTTCAGTATCTAACATTACAAAAAAAGACAAAAATGAGAAGGGTAAAATAGGAAAAGTAGTAGGACGTAGAAATATTTAACAGAATACGTTTAATTAATAAATGTTAATTTTCTAAAATTAATTTTTTCGTTCAACATAAAATTTAAGAATTTATTTGTACTTAAACTTCAGGAATAAAATTGCTTATCTGAAATAGTTATAAGTACTCTATTTGTCTCATAATAATAAATAATTATTTGTGAGAACCATATATATAATTTTTCCTACCAAAAGTTATTTTAGAAGAGTACATAGTGCATAAAATACCATTTTGATAATAAAGATGTAGTTTTCTTGACATATTGTTTGGAGGTTGTGAATATAATGGAGGCACCTGCCTTCAAAGCTTATATTTGAATAAATCTCAAGTTTTAGGTGTTTTTTTAGTTTTTTCTTTCTTTCTCTAGTCTTTTACTCTATTCTAAACAAACCTGATTTTTTGGCTCGTCAAGTTAAAGAGATATCTAGAAATTTGTCTCTTGTAAACTCTATTTTCAACTATTGGGGAGTACATGAGTAGAGTTTCGAAGAGTATTTGAATAAAGTTAAGAAAGAAAAAAGAAATATATATGATTAAAATTTTGGTTTTGGTGTCTATTTTTTTTTTTGGTTTTTGATTTTTTCGGTTCTCTAATTTAGAAACCGTTTGATTATTTAGTCGATTTGGTTTAGTTTTAGGTCTACTTCGAGTACTTGTATCTAATTTTGTATAAAAAATCATAAAAGACCATAAAACAATTATGAAAATTGAATATAGTAATATTTTAGTAATCTTATTTCAAATTAACTAATAAATTTGAATTTATAGTTACCATTTTGGATATTTAGATTATTAAATTCTATATAAATAATTATTTTCAAATATATAATTGTATTTTAGTTCTAACAATTTGGTTTTTGATTTGATTTTGGTTTGGGTTCCATATATAATTTGAATGAGTTCAAGCCCGTTTTCTTGGGTTTTCTTCACAGCTATATTCTTTACTCTTCATCGACTCTTTGGACCGTTTTGTATAAATTATTGGGCCTATTTAAGTCGGCCCAACATTTAATTGTCCGGATCCAGTTCTGTCATGAAAATTGGCAATAATGGTTAAGATTACTAGGTCGTAGGTCTAACCTTGTGTTCTGAATTATGAAGTTGGCATATGACTTTGGGATCTGATTAACCATTGATTACTACAGCCAAGACTTATCCATATTAATTTCAACTCCGTAGAAATTGGACCAATCTATGAACACACTAGGCACTTTAACAATTCTGAAATATTGGTTTTTTTTTCTAAAGCCCATTAGACAAGTTCCTGCATAATACAAATAGTAGAACTCGATTCCAAAAAATGCAAGTGCATCTGCCTTTAGTGAATTTACCATTTATTACTAGGTTAAAAGTCACTTGCAAAATATTAGTATTTTAATTTAATTTAAATCACTAAATAAAAATAATAAAATATTTTTCGGTCTTATAATAAATGATGTTGTTCCTCCTTTGGTTTCTAGTCTTTGCCGTAGATTGCGCTGACGTCTTGAAGATGGTTGAAGATCCAAGTGGGTGGCTGGCATTCGCGGAGCTGCTTGAAGAGTTTTTTCGGTTTCGTTGTTTATTTAGTGTTTTTGTTATTTCTCTTATTCCCCGTGCTCTTAACCATAAAGCTGATTTTCCTGCCCGTAGTGTTAGGGGACTTGCTCGGAATCAATCTTTTGTGGATGCTGTTCCACAACATTGGTATCATTATTTGTTATGAATGAGTAGGGTTAAAAAAAATAAAAAAAAAATGATGTTGTAGGAAATTTTTTTTGTATCAAACTATTTAAGGTTTTCAAATTTCAATGTAAAGTTAATTGTATTTTTATTAATAATGACTATTACCTTTCTGCAAATCGATTTTTAATTCGTTGAATAAATATTAAAAATAATATGTTTAATTAGAAAAATAAAAATTAAATAATTCTTTAACATGTAAAAATCTTAAACCATATATAACGAGACCCAGGGAATACTAAGAATATATAAATATATCAAAAAAATCTTTGTAGGAGATTCACAAATAATAATCTATTTGAAAATAAATAAAAACAAAATCTATATTGTGATATTGCAGTATCATAAATTATGTGCCGATGTTATGAAGATCACCTTATAATATGCGTGCAATAACTGTATATTTTTATTTTATTTTTCGAAAAAAACAACTGTATTTTTTCATTATTCTGCTAATTTGGTAATAGTTTTAAAAAGTACAAATCAGATTGCACAGAAACGTTTTTCTTCCAAGCATATTTTTTACAATTTATCTTTTAGGCTTGCCATGAAAATCATTTATTTTTTTGTGGGTTCTCCACTAAAAGAACTACGAATTGAGATATCGAAAGGGACTCTAATGGCGACGGCCACTTCATTGCTAGAATATCTCCTTTTGGCCCTATTTTTCATCATCATTTTTCTCAGCCATATCTTCACCAATTCAACACTTATACGAAACTAGATTGAATAATGATTATTAAACCCAATTATAGGTTAATAATTTAAGAGATATATTAACCATTTTTTTTATTAAAACCGAGTTTTTCTTAATCTTGTGATTAGAATAATTTAATCAATAATTTAATATAAGAGATTCAAAATTTTCCAACTATATTATAGTAACTAAAAAAAGATTTTGAAAATAAGTTTTAAAAATATGGATCAGATGTCTTTAACAAAAAAAAATATGGATCAGATGTAATCGATCTAATTGTTGAACACTAATATAAAGTTTAAGGTTTAGGTTATATGATTGGTTATATCGAATTAATCATTTAACAAAAATTGTATTATATGTATGTATATATATATATATATATATAGAGATGTGTATGTAGAATTAGTGAGATTAACAATGATGAATTATTGTGATTGATATAGCAAAATCAAAGTTAGGTCCACAAGTGAACAGAATCGTGTTAAACTTTTCAACTGTTTTTATCATTTTCATAATTCACTATCTTAATCATAAATTCATAATCATAATCATATCAAAAGCCACTCATGCAAAGAAATAAAAAAGATCTCTATATTATATACATTATCTCCTATATATTCAAACTTTAAATCCCACCTTCACATATACAAATCTCACAAAAAAGTAAAAAAGTGACAAAAGTGAAAAAAGTAAAAATAGTAAAAAACTACAATTTTCATCATTATCTTCATCCACCGTCGTTATAACCGGCGCCGGCTCCAAGGAAGTTTACAAAAACTTGACCCGGATTCAATTCGGGTCTGAACCCGTTTAAAATCCGAATAAGGACAAGGAATAGTGATTCCACCTTGTTGACAAAACCCAAATTCTTCTTCTGCTTCTCTTAAAAGCTCACCAAACAGAGGATGGTTAAAGTAAACGATTGGAACCAAAACTCTGTGAAAGTCGCCGTCTTTTTTACCGACGTAAACCGCTGAGTGACCTTTTGGAACCGGGTCGGGTTTTTCTTGAATTGGTATGTATCCGGATTTTGTGGATTTAGACCCGAGTAATCTTGCACTGTGTGATGTGAGACTCCGACCCCAACTTATAAGCTTTGTAATAGCTCTTGGCTTGTAAACCGGTCGGTTTGGGCTTAACCGGATGTATCTCGATCGACAGATTCTGGTTTTCCGGAGGATCCATCTTGAGATTCGTTGAATTGGTCTTCTAATCTTTATTCCTCTCAACCTTCTCATCGTTGACAAAACAAAAAACAGAGCTAATTTAAGAGAAAATTGAACAATGTTCTGATCGATCACCACCAAATTAAGACAAAACCCTTTCCTCTGTTTCAATCAAATACACAAATTTTAACTGTTTCGAGAATAACATAGAAAAATTTGAGAGAAAAATGGAGTTGTGAAGAAATTGTGGCTAAAGAGGAAGAACAGAGTAAGAGACAGAGGATGTTAAATAGAGAAGAAGCCAAGAGACTTAGTCAGCCCAATGGACGGTTAGATGAAGAGAAAGAATCTCAACCGTTAGATTAAATTTTTGGAAAAAGGAAACTTCCACCTTTTGCTTTTCTCACCTAGAGAATTCTTCATTAAACTACTCTAATTTAGAATTAAGTACAATTTCTTAATCTTTCAACTTTAATTACAATTAATGTCTACTAATGATTATATAATCATATACTAATTAGTTATGTTTTAAATGTAGAGAAGAGGATGAGTCATAGAAGGTTCAAATTTTGTATGATGACAATTATGATGCAAGCACACGTGTGATATTCACGTGGCAAACATTTGTTGTCTTTATTCACTAACACTATAACACTCCACACGATGTCTTAAGCATCTTCTTAAATTTATATTTTGTCACTGATTGATTTAGCTGTGCACGTTATGTTGACAATATTAGGTTATAAAAAATTATAGTTAGTGTACGGTGTGTCCTTTAGATGCTTTTCTATAGATTTATTCACATGGAGACAAGAAATATACAGAACATTTTCAGAAGACAAATCTCAGTTTGAGCTATAATTTTGTTTCCTAAGACAACTTGAGACCAATTTGTGTTAATCTAATCAGACAACAGTTTTTGGGAGTATTTATTAATATATTTCTGTTAGTGTCGTTACTAATAGATACGATTAGCTTAATTATAGCCAGAAACAACAACTATATATATATATAATCGTAATGCTTATATCTTTCTCTTTTTTCATAATGAAGTGATGTGAATAAGGATCTGACTGGTAAAAGCTGGAATTTTGAGTTTTTTTCCCTAAGATTTAAGTTTTAGGTATTTTGGTTGTAAAATATGTTTGATGTAGATATTTTGGTTATGTGCATTTACCAATTTTAGTCAAAATATTACAAAAAAATTTACAACCAAAAAACCTATAACCTAAATTTTACCGCAAAAGTTTCAAAACTAAATCTTAACAATCGGGCCCGTAAACTCTGTATTTCGGTTACAGCTACATTACACTTGAAATATAAAATCTGGTTGGAAAAAAATAGTGATGTTATTTTGTCTGTAATCTTTCAAAACGAGAATTGTCATATTTAGTTACATGCATGATATACATTCACCAATTATATATTCTTGTCACATCAACCATAAAATCAGATTTATAATTCAAATATTAAAAATTTATTATGATGAAAAGAGTGACACATTTATCTAAAATCAAATTCTGATATTCACTATGATATTTTTCAGTAACCATTGATATATATATATATATATATAATATTCAATTATATGTATACATTTATATTGTTTTACTTCGAGGAAAAATGAATAAAATGTGTAATTACGCCTTTGAATAAACGATTGCGTGTGAGAATACTATTTTTTCTTTCACATTTTGAAAATGATAATGATATAAATGGAATAGTATAATTCAACAATTCATGGCTTTATGGTTCCGTACGAGTCCGTTTACGTACACGAACTTCACAGTCACATCTTTAAATGCGTGGGGCTCATTTGACTCGCCTATTTCTAAGTTACCCAAAACTATATAGGGTTTAATTGGTAACTGCGGTTTTAGTGGTATGGGAAAAAGTGCGAAGTGATATAAGTAGGGGACAAAGTACGGTGCGGTACAAATGCGATTTTGATAAACGGTGCGGTTTTTATAATATGTGATTGATAAAAATATAAAAGCGGTGCGGTTTTTATATAATATTAAAATATAGTTGAT
>OVBA01000293.1:0-75832 GCA_900406435.1 Lepidium aucheri
TGAATCTGGTGTTGATACACTCGAGTATGGACCCATTGCTTCACCCTCTGAGCGTGTTTCATCCAGCTCTTCAATAACCACAGAACTTCTGACCGGCTTATGAGAGTCCAGCAACTTCCCATAGTACTTAGCTTCTGCACTCAAGTACCCCACAGCGGCTGGCTTAGTCAAAGCAACTTGTAGTTGGTCTTCTGCTGCCAGCTCCTCTAAAATTTCATCAGCCAATGTGTCCATTTCTTGAACTAAGAATACCTGACCCTCAATTGTTGGTTTCTTAATCGCATCATTGATGTTGAATTTCATTTTGAGATCTGGACCAAGATTTAGCTCGATAACGTCATTCCTTACATCAATTAGCGCACTTGTTGTGGCTAAGAAAGGTCTTCCAAATAGCAGGGGGTCTTTAGGTTCTTCTTCCATTTCCAGAACGACAAAGTCCGTAGGTATCTCAACTCCTCCCACCTTCACAGGAAGGTCTTCCAAAATGCCAACAAGATCTTGCAAGGTTTGTAGTCGATAAAACCTAACCTTGTTGCAACTGAAAGAGGCATAAGGCTGATTGAGGCGCCAAGATCACAGAGACACTTGCTGAATTACAGAAGTCCAAGCGAGCAGGGAATTGTGAAGGTTCCAGGATCACCAAGCTTTTTCGGCACTACCTTCCTCTGGATTATAGCACTGATCTCATGCTTCAACACTACCATTCCCTCGACCTGAGTCCTCTCCTTAACCGCTTCTTTCAGAAATTTTTGGTAAGGAGGAATCAGCATGAATGCATCTAATATAGGAATCTTCACCTCGATGTCCTTCATCTGCTCGTCAAAAAGGGCTTTATACTTCTCCGTCAAATCCTTCTTGAACCTTTGAGGGAAAGGCAGTTGGGGTTTGTAGGGTGGTGGAACAAACGGTTTGCTCTTCAGCCGGTATACGACTTGTATCCATGGTCGGTGAGGTGATCGAGCAATCTTTCCGATTGTGTTTTGACGCGTCAAATAACGTTGCATAATATGAAGCGCTGATAGCAGGCTGAAGACTGGCAGTGAGCCTCGGAGTAAGAAGGCTGACAGCTTATACTAATTCACAGCTTATCGCAAGTTAGATAAAAGGGGAATACGAAGCAAAGGATCAAAAGATGAACGCATATAAGGAGCTCGCCAGCGAGATCAAAGGTCAATTCGACGATTTTAAGCTCAATAAGATCCCAAAAGGAGACAATACCGCAGCCGATGCCCTTGTAGCGCTAGCAGTAACTTCAGATCTCGGAAATAAGAGGATAATACATGTTGAGCACATTGAGAAACCAAGCATTGACCAGAAAGTAGTAATGACAATTGCTAATAGGACTGAGAGAGACAAAGAAAAAGTCGATAACAAATTGGCCTTAGTAAAAGAGGACTGGCGAGAACCTATTCAGCAATATATACGAACATGAGAATTACCCCTAGACAAGTGGTCAGTCCGTAAATTGAAGTTGCAAAGTGCAAGGTACACTCTGATTAACGACCAACTTTATAAAAGGAGCATATCATGCCCCTATTTAAGATTCGTGGACAAGGAAGAAACAGCTGAAATTTTGAACCAGATGCACGAAGGGAGTTACAGGAATCATGCGGCTGGTAGAGCGCTAACAATAAGAATCAAGAAACAAGGATATTCTAGCCAACAATTGTCTTCGATTACGAAAAGCATTCTCAAAAATGCCAAAAATACCAGAGACATGCGCCAATGATTAATCAGTCTGGTGAGCTTTTCAGCTTGACTTTGATTCCATACCCATTTATGAAATGATCCATGGATGTCGTGGGACCTCTGGAACCTTCAGGACTTCGGCGAGTATGTTTCTTGCTGATTTTGATGGACTATTTTTCAAAGTGGATGGAAGCGGAAGCCTACCCAACTATCACAGGCACTCAGGTTCCCAAATTTCTATGGAAAAACATTGTGTGTCATCATGGGTTACCGAACAAATAATAACCGACAATGGAACGAACCTCACTGCTAAGCCGGTCATGGAATTTTGTGATAAATGGGAAATTAGGCTGTCAACCTCGACACCGTGATATCCACAAGGGAATGGACAAGCCGAGGCAACCAATAAAACGATAATCAATATCCTTAAAAAGCATCTCGAGTCAAAAAAGTCGGGATGGTACGTCAAACTCAATAGCGTGTTGTGGGCATACCGAACTTCCCCTCGACGAGCAACTAGAGAAACACCCTTCTCACTACTTTATGGCGTAGAAGCAATGGTTCCTACAAAGATTTTGGTCCTGAGCTTATGACGAGAAAACGCACCGGAGTGAGAACAAGAAAATAACGAAATGATCGAACATACAGTGGATATGATTGACGAGAAAAGAGATCAAGCCAACATAAGAATGCAAAACTACCAAAATGTGATTGCAAGATTCTACAATTCAAAAGTAAACACTAGAAAATTCCGCCCAGGAGATTTAGTGTTGAGAAAAGTCTTTGAGAATACCCGCGAGCTGAACGCTGGCAAGTTAGGAACTTCTTCGGAGGGACCATACCAGATTGAAGAAGAAATAAGACCAGGTGTTTATAGAATAAAAATTTTAGACTCCGGTAAAGCGGAGCTAAGGCCATGGAATGTTATGAATTTGAAGAAATTTTATGTCTAAAAACAACAAGAACGACAAACTACATAAGGCTTGATCCTCTTGAAGAGGTACATAGGCAGCTTGCTTAGTCAAGCGCAGCCCAAAAAAAAAGGGAGAGAGAGAGAATGGGAGATGGTGTCTAAGTCGGTTATGCTCAAACCAATATATAAAAAACTAACCATTACTCAAGTACGGTAAAATAAAGGAGAAGGAGTAAGTAAAATGCAAAGTGTAAGCTAAACTCGAAAATAATTAACAACAGGCTTAAAAATAAGTTAAAACAACTATAAAACGAAATTCAACCCAATGTACTAATGACAAAAAAAAAATTACAAACAAGAGGTAAAATAAAATGAAAGGCGCATTAAGTCTAGGTGTCTTTCTTCAGCTCGTAATCAAAAATGTTTTCATACTCGGCTTCCTCCTCTTTTCGCAGCTCGATACACTCCGCCGTCTCCTTATCAAGGTCAAAAGTATTGCTCCAGATCCTCGCCATCAAAACAAGGTAATCAAGAGCCTCGCGAGCTTTCAGCTCGCCCTTGACGTCTTTCTTCTTCTTACTCCATTTCTTAGCAAAGGCACTCTTGGCTTGTTGAAAAGAGGATGCAATCTTAGATTTCTCAAGCTTCAGGGCATCAAGCTCTGAAGCCAGTTTTTTAGCAGCAGCCTAAGAGGCTTCAAACTTTTTCTGAAGTTCACTCCGATCCTTAGCATGTTGCTCTAACCTTCACTACGAATCGCGATTAAGCATCTCAGCCGAATCAGCTCGATGCTGGGCTTTGTAGTTGAGTCCTTCTAGTCGCTCGCGCTCCTTTTCCTCTCCGTGGATCACGTCTCCCTGACCATTGAACTTAGCCAACAACTCGTCATACGCAACTCTGAAACTCCGCATTTCATCCTCGTGCTTCGCGGTGGTTTCTTCAATAACAAGCTCAGGTCCCTAGTCAAGTCAGTGGCCCATTCTCTGGTGTGCCTCCCAACAGAATCGATGTACTTATTCCGCATAACAACTCCCTATACACAATGAAAACAAAAGTAAAAACCTTTTAATTAAGAAGGAACAGACATAAGAGGGTTAAGAAACTATTAAACGAACCTTAACGTCAGCGTCAGCCATCGTCTTGTACTCCGCACCAAAGATCATTTCCTCAACCGGAGGAATACACATCTCTAGAGTCCTAAATTTCAAAAGGACAGAACGGGGATCTTGAGCAGGTATGCTATTGATTCTTCCTGCCCCTAAGGCTCCCGCCGCCAAGGCGCCAGCGCTCGGAAATAAAAGCTCATTCCTGTCCTCCGATGCAACACGAGAAGTCATTGTGGTTGCCTGTACAGCACTAAGTGGAGGAGGAAGAGAGGTCAAGACCTGAGTAGACGTCGTAGCCAAAGTTGATAAAGATGTTGTCACTTCTACGACCACAAGCACTAAAGCGGCAGAAGAAGCATGCGCCTCATCACTTGCTCGACCTCCGTCAATCTCCATATCCTCGGAAAGAGGCCTAGTATTCGCCAAAGGTTCTTCCAAGGTCGGTGTCTCCCTTTCAGTCGGAGCCAGATGAATAGTCGACTCCTCCATTTGAACGTCTGCGGCAACCTCTGGACCCGAACTAGAAGGAATAGGAGGAAGGGCCAGAGGAGCAGAAAGTGAGATCGAGGAAGGGACTAATCCCCCATCGACACCCCGGCAGTGAGGTCCCTTAACAAGCGAGCTGGGAGTGATATTGGCATGTCACTTAGAGCTCGTTTAGTCCGTGCCTTTCTCTTTGGTTTCGAGCTAATACGACCAAACAGAGAAATCCCTGTGACGAAAAACAACGGCTTAATATAAAAATAATGAGCTATCCTTACCAATACAGGGAGACCATAGAGCTGCGTTGAGCCTTTCTCTTTAGAATGTTGTCCATGCCGCACCGCTTGCTCTAAGTAGCGAAGCGAATTCAACAATTTCCGGCGATGAAGGACAACTAGATAAATAGATAATAAAAATAAGTAAAAGTCATGACTACCGGGTGCCCTCCAAGCTCGTGTGCCCACGAAGTGCGAATAGGCGCCACTGGGAAATCACCGACACTCGCATGACAGATCTTGAAGAAGAAATACTGATCAGGCCTCTTCGTATCCTTGTTCAGGAGGTCATCCACGATCTTACGATCCCTTCGAGGCAACAAATAGTATGTGCCATGACCACTTGGGTTCTTCTTTAGGCTGCAAAGCCATCGCAGATCCTCTCTGTACATCGGGCGCCCGACCTCGATAGCTCGGGTGAAGATAACCAGCGCTGTCCGGATAACCAATGCATAGGACTACGTGAGGCATAGTCCCACGGCGTCTAGCCATTCCAGTAACTCTCACGGGATTGGAAAGCAGATCCCACACTCTTTGAAATAAAGAGCGTGAGCACATAAATATCCTTTTAGGAGGACCTCCGGCGACATTCCAGGTCGCGAAACTAGCGTGATTACATCCTCTGGAAAGCCATACTTCTCACCGAAAAGGTTGAGAAGCTTCAAGTAAAGACAGAACAAGGATGAAGCCCGAATTTTTCCTCTCCGATTAGGTGAGTCGAACGAAAAACCTCATCTTCGATGAAACTATCGACTGAGTCGATGACATCCTTGTCTGTGGAACTATTGCTTGCGGTGGATTGCTGTGAGTGACGAATCCTCTGTCATTTTCTAGAATTGTGCAGCCGCAGAAGACGAACCATGTCGACGCTCTCAGTATCCTCAGATGAAGGACGGGACATTGTCGACATTGTTTCGGAATGTAACAATAATAACAAGAGAAACCTACGAGTACCAGAGAATGAGAAGATTTGAAACTTAAGTACCTTTGAGAAAATGCGAAAATGGCGGTCTTGTAAATACTCCTGGAAGAAGATGAGAGAACTAAAACGTCTAGTCATCTTTAAAACGCACAACCTCGAGAACCGGTGCGCACGTCAGCTGGTACTGCGACAATGAGCACCACGTGGCACACGCAAGTAAAAAGTAGATCCAACGGCGCTCCTAGGGCGCACATCCTTGGGAACCGTTGAGTATAGCAGTAGCCGTTCTAGCGATAAGCGCCAAGTGGTCCATGCGAGCAAAAAGTAGATCCAACGGCTCGGAAAAAGCACGCGTTAACCCCAAAGGTTGCGTACTTGGAGATCGCCTGAGCAACACATGCTGAGCTTAGCGCTTTTACTTTGGATCGCAAATCTAAGAATGCATGGGCCAGGCCCGTTAGCATAAAAGTGGCGAGAGGAAACAAAAGCCACTGATTTTAGGCCCATAGCGAAAAAATGAAGACCATAAGCACATCAAAAACTCTGATTACCAGACTGATCACCCGGTAAAGAGGCAAAAATTCATAATAGCCTGATTAAAAACAATAAGAAATTGGCGCAAAACAAAACTCAAATAAAACTCAAATAAAATTCAAAAGCCCCCATTATCATTGTCTTGAAACCAACAGGTAGCCCGGCAAGTCATAAAACTTAAAAGAACAAAAGAACGACGACGACCTACTCATCGTTTTATTACAAAGAAATATGATGCTTAAGGAAATAAGAATATTAGTAACAACAAAAGAGACGAAAACTAGTCAATTCATCGAACTGCATCAGGGGGACTGGCATAGGGAGTGTTAGAGTCCATCAAATTCTCTGGACCACACACTCCTGAGGTATTGACATCATTTAAGTCAGAAGCAACAGCCATTCCAAGGTCGAGCTCAAGGTCTAATTGCTTATCTTTCAAGCAAGCTTCCTTACTATCAAGGTTCAAATTACCTCTTCGTATCAGGCCAATCAGGTCAAGACGAGCATCAATGTCAGCAACTTTAACCTTGAGCTCTCCCTCTAGACTATGTTTATCGAGCCAGGCCTTTAGTAGAGCATAACACTTGCGATACTTCGCAGTCAAATCCTTCGAAGAAGCCTCAACTGCTGCTTCAATGGCGGTCTCCCGAGCCTCGCACTCCTGTTGTAGTGTCTTTTCGAGCTTGACAACTTTATTGTTTAGAGATGATAACTCAGAATGCAGTTTCTGAATCTCAGCTAAGTTTTTGGCTTCGCGATCCTGAGCAAAACTAAGCATATTGGTCAATTGGTCGACTGTTTTGCTCGATTCTTTCGGTGCCGAACCCGGGAACTTAGCCTTATAGCCACCTACACATTTATTTAATGCCCCGATAGCCTGCAATAAGCATAAAATATACGATGAAGAACGAAAACACAAGCATAAGGTAACAAGTACAGAAAAATCAAGCTTACATAGCCAAAGGCCTCGAGAGCTTCCGTGTTGTTAGCCTTTACAGACATGTCTCTTAGTGCAGGCATGATACATCCTCAAGGTTTAAAATGCCTTAGTACGATGGACATCCCATGCCTATCTTCCAGAATTGGGTTATCCCTGTTGTGCGTAAAGCTCCACTGGAATTTGGGATTAGAGGATGATGATCCATGGCGATACGGATACGCCAAAACTCTGGAGTCAGTATCTCTAGGAACATCAGGATCACAAGCTTCTTCTTCCTCACAACCATCACTCGATGTGCGAGCTCGTTTCGGGGAAGGTTCCCTTGAACCCGATCCTTTTCCAGCGTTGTCGGGCTGATTGGGACCGAACTGAAAAGGAGGAGGAAGTTCGCACTTGTCACTCGAAGTCGAGTGCTGATAGACCAGAGATCACGGTCTCGAGCCACCATGATGAGAGGATGAATTTCAGCTTTGGAACTTCCCTAAGAATATATATACAAAGATAAAAGTAAAAAAAAGTAACCTTTTTCAAAGAAAGAGAGAATGGATTAAGTAATAGGAATCGGACGTACTTGGAGATTTAGAGCTGCGAGACCGATCTGCTGCTGATGAACTGTTCTCACCCATGACTCTCCTGATGGTCTAGTTGATAAATTTTTGCTTTAAATTGTGCTTAGCAACGAAGGGACCGCATGTATATATATATACAAAAGGAGTATAAAAGAATATTATCATGAGAAGATATTCCGCAACACCACTAACTAGAGGCTTATTTCGAAATTCAAAAGCAAGAATTAAAGGGATATGATAAGTGGCCTCCGAGAATATAGCTCCCAGGTTTGGTGTAAACACCGAACCAAACGAGTTGGGGGGCTATTGTTGGTACATGGCCCAATTTCACTCAGGCCCATTTACGGCCCACTTCTCGGCTCATGTAACCCGACCCACTCTGACTGAAGACGGATAATCCAGGTAGATAAGAGGAGTTCGAACTACAGTTGAGTAAGTCACCGAGCTCCGAGGATCACGCCGGAAAAAGTAGAAATGGGTGGGCGAAGTCAAATCAAGATATAAGCGGAGAAAGAGTGGAAAGTAGTTGAAACCTAGGTTTATAAATAGAGAGCTAGGATGAGAGAAACGCCAAGCAATTGTAATCAGAGAGAAATCATAATTAAAATCTTATACTTTGAAGAAATCAATAAAATCATCGTTCCCTTTTTCTTTAGTTTGTTGAATTTTTATCTACTTAATTTTCATTTGCTTTAGCCCTAAGTTGAAACTGATCTCTAGCATCAACACATGTGTAAAAGGCTTAGATGGAAAACGTTCATTACGTTAAGGGCTTCTATTTACTTCAAAGCCCATTAGTCAGTCTATAATGAAACAAGCCCATATTAAATTAAACCCTAACTAGTAGGTCGTATGTAGTCTTCTCTTCGCTATATAAATAGTTTTTTAACAGTTCCAACAACGGAAGCCGAAGCCTCCTCTCTATAGCTTACAATTTCTTGTCTAGTGAATTTGCTTTCTTCATTGATTTTATTTGCCTCTATCTTTCGATTCATGATTTATGAAATTAATATTTTCGTTGGCAAATGATGCGTAGAATCTTATCCTACACACAGATGAATCAGTGTTGACAACAATCTCAACTTACTATCTGATGCCATTATCCTAAAATTTTTTTTTTTGTCATCGTAGTGGTTTTTTTTTTTTAATTCCTGAAACAAATTATTTATAAATCTGTTTGGTTTTTGTTGAAGTTAATATATTATTTTTAAAGTTTTGTAGGCAGATGACTGGTTTATATAAATCAAAATTCCAATAGTTGAATCTATGTTGGTTTGAAAGTCCTTTTCTTATGGCTTTTATTTTTTACTTTTCAATGTGTTATTATATCTGTGGATGGGAGTTGTATTAAAAACAATTCTACAATAGTGAAGATGATTACAGTGATGAGATATTAGCAGACGGGCGGTCTGAAATTGATGTCGTGTTGATTGTCTGCCTTTAGCTACATTAGCAATCTCTGAGTTTCTGATTCAGTCCCAGTTGCATGTCTGGACTATTGTGATCAAATTTATCACTATATTGAGTGTTGAAAGATTGATTTGTATGATTTGCTTATAACAAACTTAACGGTAATAAATGAAAACTTTAGTAAATTGGTAGAAGAAATGGAGTGAGGAACATATCGACAAGTTGTTGTTGGTGTTGTTGTGGGACTGTAAAACATGAACAAGTCTTGTTTGGTCTTTCTCTGATTCTCATAAGGACTGTTTGGGCACGAGGACTTGTTTATCCACCGTCTGGATTATGCACACTGTTTTCTACCGCAGCCATAATAAGATAACGCGCTACTAAAGTCAACACGAAGTCAACTTTATGGTGGCTTTAGGCCCATCCCACTTGAGTATTTAAATGATATTATTTTTGGGTTTTTGTTGAATTATCCACTTCCAAAAAAGTCTCTTTCACAATGATGTGTGTTTCTTTATCAAGAGCCATAAACACGATTTTGAATTTCAGTTAGGAAATGAAGTCTGAAGAATCGCAAACGTTCTTACCGATCAGAAAATCTAAAAATGGGAGTTGCAAGCGCAAAGCCGCTGGCTACAAGCTTTGGGTTCTAGTAGCAGTTCTACTCTTGGCCTTAGGTTCTATGTTAACCGGTTCCGTCTCTCTCAAAGGAATCAGTCTCTTCCATTCTGTGGATGGTGGTATTAACGCATTTCCCGTTGGTGAAGATCTCGACATCCTGGTACGAATTAATCCATGAATTGTTTATAAGATCTTGTTCTCTCTCGAAATTGAATTAGGGGATTTTTACGAAAATTTGACAGAAGATTGAAGAGAGAGAGAAAGTGGTGAGGCAGATGTGGGATGTGTATGGACGTTCCGGTGGTGTTAGGGTTCCTCGCTTCTGGAGAGAAGCTTTCGAGGCAGCCTATGAGTTTCTGGTCAGTGATTCCGCTGCTGTTCGAAACGCTGCCGTTTCTGATATTGCTAAGTTGTCGCTTGTTCGCTTTGTTAAGTCAGACTCTTCTCTGCCCCTGCCCAATCGTCGTTAAGTTGTCCAAGTCCAAAGAAACCCCATGAAATTCACGTACGATTTTCTAGTACATAAGTTTTATATGTGAATCAATCACTGAGATAATATAACAATAAACGAAAATGCATAACCACCGTTTTCTTTTTTTTTTTTTCGACAAAGTTATGATTTTATTAACCAGAAATGTTAACGTTATGGAGAAATAATGGACACTCAGGATACAAAACCCAATTGTTAGGACATAATCTAATTGTTTTTGCAAGAGTATCTGCTGCCAGATTGAATCGCCGCGGAGTGTAACAGAATTGAGTATGTTGATACATCAGTCTCCAAGAGGCTATATTACTGTGATAGTGATCAAGTCATCTATTCTGTCGCGAAGACATATTGAATAGGTTAGTGATGTTGAGATTATCACCTTCAAATAATACACTCTTATAGCCTAATCCCCAATAAGCTTGAATGACCCAAGTCAATGCCGAGAGTTCCGCTTCCTCCACAGAAGCTTTCTTTGCATATTTACCATGTCCCGCATAGAGAAATCTACCACGATGATCACTTATTATCCATCCGAGCCCCATATTATCATCAGTTGATACGAAAGACGCGTCATAATTACATTTAATCCAACCTAGCGGAGGAGGAGTCGAAGGGGATCGATCTTGGCCATAAGGAACAGCTTGCGTTGATTGGTCAGGGACGTCACCACTCTTAGAGGTCAGCCATTCGTTCACATCATTTATGGCACGAGTCAAGGTTTCCTGAGGTGTAAGTGCTTTCGAATTATAGACCAACTCGTTGCGTAATTTCCAAATCCGCCAAAACATCCATATAGGAGGAATCGTTGGTAATCATCTAGGCGTTTATCCTCCACTAACCTGACAAGGATATCAAGTTTGTGTTCAAGAGTAAAATGCTGATCGGTTAGTACCTGATGCGGTAGTCCGGAAAGTCTCCAAGTTGCTTAGGAAGAGGGACATAAAAACAGTGTATGATTTGCCGTTTCATTTGTTTCGCAACATCGTAAACAAGTGGAAAATGTGGCTATATTCCGTCTTTGTAAATACATAAATACATTAATTAGTTTAAGAAAATAATATATAGTTTTGGAAATTAAGAAAATAGCAGTGAGGCAGGCCATGACAAATAAATATTAAATGGTCCTTGAAGCAATAATATTTTTTTTGGTTTTGTTGGCCCACTTTCTCAATTCATCGTTAATGGCCATTTCTTTTTTTGCTAACACAAATTCATCATCCAAATCTTCATTGACTAATGATTTTGTTCCAATATATGACTTATTTATGTACAATGATATTCATTCTGGACAATTTTTCAATTTTGTTATTTGATATTTCTGTAAATTTAGAAACAGTGAATTTTTTTTTTGTAAATTTTTGCTACAAGTTACAAATTTGGTAGAGACGGATTGGATTTGTAGATTTCATCCCAGAATCGAAGGCTTGTAGTTGAATTGTGATTTCTTCACTGTTTTTTGGAGATTCTAACTTAAATTTTTGACAAGAACCATAGATAGGGTTGAAGTTGTGTTTCAGACACTCATGAAGAAGATGATGGCGAGTTTACGGAAAACAAGTATCAAAACCAAAAACTAATTAATTTTTGACAAAATAATGTATTTGCGGTAAATTATATAGTTGCAGTAAAATTTCACGTTAGATGTAAAGATAGCATGAACTGGTGTGTGGTACACAAAGATATGAGGTTCCAAGCGAGAATCCGCAAACAGAAGACAGTCTCAACGAAGCTATACAAGAGTTGAGGACACATAAAAGGAGTAGATTATATGTCAAGTTCTTGCTTATAGTATTACCACTTGCAAAGCAAAGTCTGACTACAATTCATGCACAACACTCTTGTATCTTATTTAGATAACACTTACCTAGTTCTGAATTTTATTGACCAAACTTTGCAACTAAAAAATATATTTGCATGCACATTAATGTTTTGCATATAATATTAATGTTCAATGCGTTACCCAGCTAGCAGAATGTTTTTTAGAAACGAATGGGCATTCGTTTAAATTGCATTGCAACGGGCTATACATGACCTCATTATGAAGTCAATAATATATTTGAGGGTCCGGGGGACAGTAGAGAACATTCCACTCGTAGTTGATCTCGCCTGCATTAATGAAGTAACCACAAACAATCCTCCCATATTGCGGACAATATGTACAGCTAACTTAACTTTTGCATATAACAGTAAACATTGTCTTGCAATCACAAAATATACATAGTCTAGGGTAAATTATTTGTTAGATGCAAATATATTTGTTAGCTTGAAACGTACTCCCTCCGTTTCAATTTAGTTGTCATTCTAGAGTTTGACACACATATTAAGAAAATAGGTGAATGTTCTATTATGCCCTTATTTGACTATTAGAATTCCAAACCATTTAATATTTTATTCATTTAATTAGGGGCAAATGAGATAATCTTTATATCAAAAACTACATTGGAAAATGAGAATGACAACTAAAATGAAACAAAAATTTTAGACTAAAATGACAAGTAATATGAAACGGAGGGAGTATATATTAGCTGCAAAATTATGTGAAAAAGATGTTGGATAAAAAAGGACAAGAGTTTACAAAATGAAGCATGCTTACATAGTACAAGACATAAATAAGCATAACACTGGATGGTCGCCAGGTTGTTGTGCACAAACACATAGAGCAATATCTTGTAGTGGTACTCAAGCTTGTCCATCTCTGCGCACCTTCCTTGAATCATCTGCAACATGTGTTCACCTTCTCGTCGGTTTCTTCATCAAACCACATCAGGTCTTTTTCTTCCGACAACATGTTCCGGTGATATGATGGACTGGATGTTATCCTGTAAATCAGATTATAACATATAAATAGATGCAAACATATAATAGATGCAAAACATATGAATAAGTGCAAAATTTATAAATAGGTGCAAAACATATTAATAAGTGCAAAATATAAAAATAGGTAGACATGTATGAAACGAAAACACACTCTTAAAATAACTAACCATGTGCAAACAACATCCTAAAACCTGTGCAAAAATACCTAATCCAGTGCAAACCAAGCCGTAAATAATAACTGACACTGAGCCAAATTTCTGTGAAAATTCGTTTACTTGGCACATTCTCTGTTAGTTTTGAAAAACTCAAGAATTCAATGTTTGCCATTTTAAAAACCAGAAAACAGCAAACGTCAAACAAACAATATTCACCAAACATACAATATTCACCAAACATACAATATTCCTGCAAAATGCAAATCTCGTATAGAAAGTAAATTGCTCTGCATCAGAAAAAAAGAAGAATGGTATCAAACGTTTATCTTAGCCGAAAAAAGAAAGTTGCGTCTAATTTCCGCAAACTCTGAAAACATCTATGGCTACAGAGAAGTCCAATGAGATGGTGGATTTCTTATTAAACTACAAATAAAAGTTTTGCAGTTATTACATATATAAGTATGCAAAACAAATATATATCAGTTAATTAAATTATTTGAAGTCAACTGATTTGTTTGCATATATTATTATAAACAAGTTGAAGAACTTGCTGCTTAAATTCACAAACGACGAACACCAAAACTCATGCCAAACCTAGAAATCAAACAAAATCAGATTATAAAACTTACCAACAAATAATACCAGAACCCAGACCACACCTAGAATCAAACAACAACACATAAACGACACCCAAAAGCAAACCGCTGAATAATTTTGGCCAACACTAAGATTGATTCATAAAGCTTTGGTGTTCAAATCTGAAAATCAAAAAACAAAATCTTAGCCTTTTCACGACACAAACCCAGAAACTTATAGTCTAAGATTGATTCATAAAGCTTTAATTTTAACTCTTCCTCTTTCAAAATAAAACTCTGTAGCTTATCATCCTCACAAAACCAAATGAAAAAACATAAACTTTTTCAAATTCTCGTTGCCCAAATCTACATCATCATCTCCCTCAACCTCAATACACAAATATGACTTATGATCTAGTGTGAAATCCGAAAAATAAAAGGAGATCAGAAGTTTAAAGATTAAAAAACAAAGAAAGAAAGATAAATTGATGTGAGAGAATGAGAAAGTGAGGAGAAAAAAGGGCAAAAAGACCTAAAATCTGTACATGAACCTATATATTTTAGGCATTTTTCAAAATTAAATACTAAAACTTTTTATGTTAGTTATTATAAGTCCATTTTATCTCTCTATATATATATACAATATATATATGGAAAAAATGTCAATTTAATACTGAACTTACTAAAAAAAGTAAAATTGAACCCTGAATTCCGGCAATGATTTATTAAACCTTCAACTTTAAGTTGACTAAGCCAATTGAACCCGGCGGAAAATCCAAATCGATAATTTCTCAAAATTCGAAAGCCAAATCAATTTTGAAAGTTTGATTTAGTTCTTATCTTCTTTTTGAAGAACCTTTAAGCTTATTTTGTCTTTTCTTTCAAGAATCGAGTTCGAATTCTTCGGTTTGAAATATTATTCTGAAAAAACGAATTTGAGCTCATTCTTGAAAGAAAAGATAAAATAAGCTTAAGAGTTCTTCAAAGGGAGAATAAAAACTGAATTAAACTTTCAAAAACCGATTTGGCTTTTGAATTTAAAGAAATTTTTGATTTGGACTTTTTGTCGGGTTTTAATTGGTTTAGTCAACTTAAAGTTGATAGTTTAATTAGAAATAAACGAAAAGGTTGAAATTTAATAAATCCTTACCGGAGTTTAGTGTTCAATTTTATTCTTTTTGGTAAATTCGATGTTAATTCGACATTTTGTCATATATATATAAATATCACGATACCCCATAGTTAAACCAAACAAAGGAGGACATAACACGTGGCGTTACAGCAGTGGTTTATCTTGCCGAGTACCACGCGCGAACAAATTTACCGCCTCTTAAATATTTTGTCAACTGCCTTTCTTAATTTGCACGCACCGTTGATTGCTTTGCACTTTAACAATTGACAACCGTCTCTAATTACAGAGCTAGTTTGTAAGTCTCCTCAGCCAAATTCTACTCTTCACTCAATTTATTTACAGGAAAACACATACCAACAAACAAAGCCATACCCAAGTGAGAGAATTCACATCACACCCAAATACAAATGATTGTAAACAAAAAGGATTCTTTCAAAAAATTTCAATGTAAGAAAGTATAAATTTATATAATGAATGATGGACTAGGGAAGTCTCCTTCTCAAGTTTCTAGTAGTTGATTGATAACTACGGACCAGAAGACCCACTCCAATCCCAAGACCAACACAGACACCAAGTCCAATCCCGACACCAACCCTTACACCTGCATTGAACCATGACATCTCTCCATCTATACATTCCCTTCTCCAATACATGTCTCCTTCGTATTCTTCTTTGTAATTGACGTATTCTGGTGCCTGCACACACAGTATTTGTACTTTACGATTACCAATAGAGAATAATAATTCAATATTTAGCTTTGCTGTGTGCTTCACATTCTGGCTTCTATGCAATACTTTCTATTGCCTATTTACTATAAGACTCTAGCTCCTACCAGTAATAATTGTCTTTAGCCTACACTGATCCTAATGATTTGACAGAAAAAAGCAAATATCTGCAGATTGTGGATGGCAACAACATGTGGGCATCACCACTGGGTCATTGAACCAGTAGAAGAAAGGATAAGAGCTCAGAGATGAAGAAAGCAAATGAGATATTCTTATCTATTTCGTCATTCTTACGCTAAGACTAGACTACCCACATTGCTCACATGACCATGCATCAAGAAGCTACTGGTCCACTTCATTCTCTAAAGGAGTTTTATCTTCCTAGATCTACCAATAAACATGCCTCTATAGGGTAAATGATATTCGACATCACAACATGTTATAAAATTAACGTTTTTCACCTGTGATAGTAATTAATGTGTTGAACACAAAACAGAATGTTCAAGAAGACACAGTGATACCATGACAAGAAGATTGTATCGGCAGATGCTATATATATATATATATAGAAACAACAAATAACGAAATTAAATCATGTCAAACTATAACTTAAAAAGTTACCTGCAGATCAAGCTCAGAGGATGTGTCTTCTTTCTGAGGCTCCGCTGTTTCGTACTCTGGAATTGAATCCAATGCCATTTTTCTACTTTGCTTCTTTTTCAAACCAAGTTGCAGAGTCTTGGTCAAGATGATGGGTTTTCCGGAGAAGCAACCAGTGACATAGACTTCGATAGTTGGCCATGGGGACGATAACTCTTGACCGTTTATGCTCTTCTCCCTAAAGAAACCAGACCCTGGAGTAATCCCGGCCTCACAATTCATGTTCCAACGATTCTTCGATTCCTCAGTGAAACCATTACTATCAGACATCTCAAGCGTTCCAGACAAGATCAGTTCAGTTTTGTCATACACCTCAAACTTTAAGCTACCCGATAACCTTATATTGTCCGTGCTGACATAAGTAGCTTCTTCAGATTTCTTATCAACCCGATCCCTCCTGAGCTGTGAAGAACCTCCTTCTGAGTACATTCCCAATTTAAAACCGTTTATATCCAGAACCGTATCGGGATCCAGAGGAATGTGATTGATGGTGAGAACTTCAGGGACTGAATCTTCCACCGTGAAATTGCTTATCCTCACATAGAACACTCTCAAATCCAACCAGGGTGAGGAGACTCTGGAGCTGAGCTGGTTATAATTATGATATCTAGATAAGTGAAAGGCTTCACCATTATCACGTGTCTCACAAGGCTCCTCCATGACCAGAGGACGAGAATCAACAAGCTTGTAGAACCCAGTTAATTACCACTCCACAAAGCAACCGGAAAACATGTATGTAATCTTAATTACGATGAAAGGAGAGACCTGGTTTTGAGGAACAGAAAGCCTTATTATATGAAACATGAAACGAGGAATACTTAATATGGAAAAAGAGAATCATTCTATCTGAAAAGGGAAGATTCCCATTGAAAATAATAGAAACAATACACAATTATAGATAATCAAAACTTTCGAGATTGAGCCAGATAAGAGAAAGAGAAAAACTTGAAAGAGGCTCTGAAATAAAAACTATGTTCCTTGGACAAAAAGAAGTACCTTTAAAATCACTGGAAGCTTCTCAAATTACGAAGATCCAGATAGAAAACAATAGACAAGGGGAAACTCAACAGGAATAAAATTTCGACCACAAATCTTCTAAATTTGGTAAAATAGAGTCGACTTGGCGAACCCACCACCAAGATCACAGCTTTTCTTTCGATCAATTGGGAACGCAGCGCGTGTCCGAGGATTGCGATGGACCCAGTTCAGCTGATATAGTAGCTTATATATGTATTATGTCATTGTTTGAGCAAAAAAAATCTGGTTGGTTATTCTCTTTAATTACAAATATTAAATGTTGGTAAAATATCAGAAAAGTCAACGGTGATGAAGAGAACACACAAAAATATCAGAAAGAAACAGTGATGTGAAGAAAATGAGGTGGAAGATGAAGATGACGTGCTTTTCCTGACCTAACCATCTTATCGTTTTGGAGTTTTACCATTTAGCCTTTCCGGATTTATAACTGTTCCCTGCAAGCAAATGACGTCCATTTTTTTTAGAGTATGATAAAAAGTCAATAAACTTGTCAGAAATTTTTTGTATCTAACACTAAAAACCTATATCTTTTCTTAATACTTCTAAGTAATTATTATGGACACGCCTTCGGCGTAAAGCTCAAGTACTTATACAGTTTATGCAATCCTTTGAGCAAGTACACCATGCCGTTTTCGGACCACAAACATGACAGGCAAATTATGTAAAAGATGAATATGTATACAAATTCAATTGTGATCTCTGATAGATATACAAACACTAACAAAAGTGAAAGAATCATGGACGCCACAATGTCTTTTGGGCACATAACATTCCTTCTTTGTCTTGAGCATAAGTCATTCGAATTTCCCAATGCAAGCTTCTTAAAATCTCTTCCAATGGCTCTAATATCTCTACTTTGTCACGCACCACGACCCAACCTCCAGGTCTTGTCAGTCTATCCATCTCCACCACGATTGAAGCCGGTTGCTTACACCTGCAATTAGGAGACGATTGGATTTCATCGCCATGATTTTTCATTTGAGATGCAAATTTGGATTCTAGATCACTACTACTGTACCTGTTCTTGAGCCTTGAAAAGAGATGATCAGCATGAAGAAGGTCATAAGATCTTGGATATGTTCCGAATGGTTCACACCAATCATGGTATATACCGAGGAGACCTCTTTCGTATATGAAAGGAAGTGTGTCTGGTGAATGAACAGGCACTACATTCATTACCCACACATTCTGCTCCACAAGTGAAGCCGCAAATCTGTTGAAGTTTTTGTTTGGTGAGAATTAAAGAATCATCAAATGCAAACTGTGTTTCAAAAACACGAATAGACTTCTCCTTTTTCCATACCCGGCATAAATAGCTGTCATGTCCATCACATTCCGGATATGTAACCAGTCGATGCCTAATCCAGTGAGGTAAGATTTGTTTAGCATAGCTTTCCAATGATTTGTATCTTCCATGGCCTTTTCTTTGTTGGTTAACCACTCAGGGTATGTTTCAAGTCTCTTTGGCCATTCTTCAGGCCACTCTGCTCCATGCTGTTCTATAGCCGTCGGTATTTCATGTAAACAAGTTTTCATCGGCACATACCTATCCAAAGAGAGCATGAAAAAGTTAATCAGAATGGACATAAAAAGAGATATGAAAGATAAAGTTATATCATTTAGAGTGTCACCATTGCTGCACTTACCAGGCCGCATCTGGGTTTTCGTTCTCCTTGCAAAGAGGTGGATTTCTCCTCCTCCTCAACGCATAAATATTATTTTCTTCTGGTTTTTGATATATCCTCACTCCCATTTCACTGGCTTCTTCGTTTTTGTGTGCAAGAATATTCCAACAAATAGAAGCTGATACTGTGGTCATCGCTGGAAATAAGACACACCAGGGATAAACTTTGTCACAAGAAAATTAAAGACAATAAAAGCAGTTGAAAAGTACCATCCAGGATGACGATAAACTTAGACCCACCAGTATCTACTATTCTGGTTTTTTCACTGGGAGTTTAAAGACTTATACCTTCATCATCCTCAATCTTTTCATGTTTGTTTGATAATATGAAGTATCCATTCGGCCGTAAAATTCTGTTCATTTCAAGAAGAAGTCTACCACCTGAGATTACAAAAAGCTCAAATAATTCTTATGACTCGAAAAGTATATAGACATTAATGACATTGTAAGAAAAGAGACTTACCATGAGAATGCCAGTGGATTCCGCAAGCAGCACAATGAATGGCATCAAAGACACCACTTGGAAAAGGAAGCCTTCTACTTGCCAAAAAGCTGACTAGAGCAGGAAACCCGCGCTCAAGAGCTACCTGTGCTAAGTCAACTAGATCGTCCTTTAAGCCAAGAGATACTGTCAAAACATTCTTGTCCAGCAATGCAGCTACAAAACTTGACTCCCAGCATCCAATGTCCAACACTATACGAATATTCTTTCCCCATTCAATATCTGGTACCATCTACCAAACACCAATCATATCTTTATTCAGTTCTCTAATACAGAACTTATCTCCACTGAAAACACAGAGTAACAGAGTAAAAAATGATACTCACCTCTTGAATGAACTCGAGGTACTGAAGAACATTTCCGTTGAACGCAGTCTGGTTCTGTGGAAAAGTTAGGTACTTACCAGTCTCATTCACCCAGTTATGCTTCTTCATATAAGCAGCCAACTTCGGATGTGCCACGTTCTTATACGATATCTGATTTATTAAAAGACAGTAGATCAAAATTAACTTAAACAACATAAAACCCAACTCAACGATATTTAAAAGCTTTAAACCTTAGATTTGCTCTCAGGCCAGGAAACAGGAAGATCATAGCCATCATGTGGTAGAGGAACAAGACACATAACTGGCTTCTTAGGACAACTCCTTTCCCTATGTCTATAACTCTGAAGCCTCCCTATTAACCCATCATTATCAATACATGGCATGTAATTGTGCTTGCTCCTAGTGTTACACAGTCTCCAGCTATACACAGCTTTAGGATCAAACACCGGACCTTTCCTCTTCCTTTTTTTACCCATCTCAGTGACAGTTAATTCCTCGTTCTTTTCATCTACTTCTTCATCAACTGATGCGCTTGAATCATCCCCATTTTCATCTCCATTTCCATCAGATTCTCGTTCACCGCTGTCTGACTCAATTCCTTCCTCTCCATCTTCCTTATTAGACTGGTCAGAGTCGTCAGATTCCACTTCTACTTGTTCGTGATTCTCCTTAACCACAACTTCTTCTACCACAGGCTTTGGTATATCCTTCTTCTTATGTGGATGAGACACAACATGCTCTTTCTTTTTCTTGGTCTCATGTTTATGAACAGACCCTCCAACTTTCTTCCCATCTTTTGATTTCAAACCAGATTCAACCTTATTTTTCTCATATGATCTGCTAGATTCAGGTACCTCGTGAGCTGACTTAGTATGAGCTGACACTGGTTCAGCTATGTCGTCGAAGCTTTCTCTCTGAACATTGAAGGAAGAAGCAGAGGAAGATAAAAAGGACCAAAAGAAGACAAAGCAGAGACCCAAAACGACTATGAACGCCATCTTCACCCAAATCCCTCGTGGCTGTTTAATCCTGCCCGCAAAATGCGCAATTCCCAGTTCTCTCTTTCTCTCCATCATTTTATAATCTCACAGTAACCACTTTTACCGCTTCTGAACTACAGAGATCTTCAAAGATCACTTATAACCAAAACTTGGGATAAAGCTCGGGAATCAAAGATTTGCTAAAAGCTAAGCAAAATCCGGAAGAATATATTCACTAGCTAAGCAGGATCTACGCGAGTTTCGAAAAATTCTTGGGGCAGATTTGGTCGAAATGAGCCAGATTAAATCTCAAGCACAAAAAATTTACAGATTTGGCCCCTGAAAAAACAAATCTGAGTTCTCGCCGGAAAATAAAGTAAAAAAATTCAGTACCCAAATCGAATCGGTAGAAAACAAGCTTGAAAAATAAGAAAACAACTAAAAAATTACGACTATTTGCAAGCCTACAATGTATCGTCTGTGATTTTACTCACTTACTTGTAGTTGAAAGTTGAAAATGAAATGAGATAAAATAGGAAATTAAGGCTTTCACTTTTGGTAATAAACTGAGAAGTGGTCAGACAGAGTCTGTCCGATTTCGGAAAAGTGTCAACAACGGCAAGTTAGCCGGAGGTGTCGTAGAATTGATTGCTATTGGTTTTTCTCTTTCTCGATGAGTCATTAGGTCCGATGCATATTTTATTAACTAATTCTAATTTTGTCTTTAATTATTTGTTTTTTCTCTTCTTTAATTCTCTTTTACAATAAAAGAGGTTAAAATATCATTTTACAAATTTTCTTAACATGAAAATCCTAAAGTATTGTGAAATGAAGTGATTACTAAACAGTTGGAAGAAATATTCTATCATTTTGGGACGAGTTATAATTTATAGTACTAAACAATTGATTATTAAAAATGGTATTGGTTGTTTGAAGGATTGTAGTTTTCTGAAATCTTTGTTTCTTATTCTTTTGGATGACTGTGTGTTTGATATGTGTATGTATAAGTGTATGTAATATAGCGTTGTAAATTCAAGTTTAAACCTTTTTGTGTCAATAAAAAGTTTTGTTCTGTTGGTAAAAAATGGTATAAAGTTTAGCTTTGTTCGAGACCCAAAATGTAAAAGAAAAAATTTCTTGAAAAAAATTGAAAAAAAAACAGTGGATGATGATTTACGTATGTTGGTGTTCTTTGGAGGGATGTATTGGAACCATAATTTTAGAAGATTTTAGATTTTTCATGAAATCAACTATATTTGAACTAGTGATTTTTAACGGTCTCCTAAAATCATGTGTTATTTAACTTGAAATTTTTATGATATCATTCAAAGTAACTTAGAATCTCTTGTTGTTTAATTAATAATTTTTCAAAACCATATCAAATCTAGTGTTATTCAATGATTAATATTTTTTTTGAAAAAGTATTTAATGTGATTTTGGGTGATTTTGAACACTGTTTTAGTTGAAAAAATAATCCAGACATCAATGAAAACCATCATCTCCAAAATATTGAAGTTACTCAAGTGGAAAATATACCTTACAGCTCTCCTAATCATTTTAGAGGTCCGAGTAGAAAGAAAACCCCAAATCGATGAAATGCTCAATGGAATTTTGGGTTGTGCAGAGTCATGTTTAGCCATAGCGAGCAGGAATTGTCACGGGTTGGGAATCCTCTGACAATTTGTCGAATCAGGGACGTAAAGTCAAAGTACATCCCATGTCTTCTGTTTCTGGCCGAAACACGACACTATGTGGACTATGTTCTTAAAGCTCTTGAAAACCCGTATTTTGAGAATCATATGTTTATTCCCTCAACTGATGGTAATGGCGGAGGCTTGGTCCTATTTTGGAACAAAGGGTATGATGTGGAAGTAACCAACTCGAGCAATAACTACATAGATACCAAAGTGAATTTCAAAAACTCCTTTTTTGCTACTTTTATATGTAGAGAACTAGACATAACAAAAAGAAAGCCATATACAAAAAGATTACTACCTCCTCTGGTGAAAGAGAAGCTCATTGGATCATAATGGGAGATTTCAATATAATAGCTTGTGAAGCAGAGAAAAAAGAGGGTAGATCAGGCTCGAATCATCTTACTCAGATTTCAAGGATTTTTTGGAACTAAATGATCTCTATAATTTACAGCACTTCTATAACCTTTTATCTTGCAGAGGTCAGAGACATAATTAATTGATTTTCTGCCCCTAGAAAGATCTATGGCCAATGGATTGTGGTTTGAAGCTTTTCCAAAAGCAAGATACGAATACTTAGTTTTTGGAGGATTTGACAACGTCTAATCTTATCTTTATTTTCAGATAAAAGGGAAAAGCATGCATGCCTCTTTAGATTTTTCAGAAACCTGCATCACAAGAGGTCCAAGAGTTAATTAAGGAAATATGTATGGCAAGATAATCAAGAGCTGATAGTAGATCAACGGGTTGCAATAGGTAGAAGAACTATAGTCAAGTGGAAAAAGATCTAACGCTTTAACAATAATAAGCAGATAAAACTTAACAAAATAGCCCTGGACAAAACTATCAAAACCATACAGACAAAATTGTCCCTCTCAACAAGAACTAAAGGACACTTAAATCCTTGAAGAGTCGTATTGGTAGCAGAGAAGTCGAGTCTGTGGATGGGTTTAGGATATCATAATTTAAACCACTTCCATACTGTCAAAGAAGGGAGAAAAGCACTGAATAGATTCTCTATGATAAAGAATGAAAATGAAAAGGTTGTTTTTGAAGAAGAAGAGATATGTGAGGTGATTACAAAGTACTTCTCAGACATATTTGCATCTCGACAAACTGACATTAAACCGAGTGTAGAGAAAACACTCCATAAGCGAGTCACAAAAGAAATGAATGATATACTCATAGCCTCTCTTCTCCAAAAGAAATAACAGTTGTACTATTTGCAATGAACCAAGGAAAAGCCTCTGGCTGCATGGATTCTCTCCTAGGTTCTTCCAAGCAAACTGGTTAAACATTGGAAAAGAAAGAATAGTGGAAGTTAGTCAAATCTTCACGTTTGGAAACTTGCCAAGTTTACTAAACCACACTCATGTCTGACTTATCCCAAACAAAGAAAACCCAAGATCAGTGGCTGATTACAGAGCAATTACTCTTTGCAATGAGATGAAAAATCATATCAAAGATTCTAACCAAAAGACTGCAGCCGATTATGGGAGAGCTAATTTTGGAAAACTAATCAGCTTTTGTTCTAGGCAGAGCTATAAAAGATAATTTCCTAATCACTCATGAGACTCTTCACTACTTAAAGAAATCACAAGCCAAAAAGAAATTTGAAATGGTGATAAAAATAGATATGAGCAAATCATATAACCGATTGAAGTGGCAATTCATTTGTTTGGTGTTAAAGAAAATTGGTTTTCATGAAAAAATGGATCAAGTGGATTATGATGTGCATCACAACATTCTCTTTCTCATTCCTACTTAATGGCACTACTAAAGGAAAAGTAATTCCCCAAAGAGGGATAAGGCAAGAAGATCCTTTATCTCCTTTATCTTTATCATGTGCATCAAAGTCCCCTCAAGATTATGCAAAGTTGCATATGAGGGAGGTACCTTGAGAGGTTTAAGTGTAGAAAAAAGGAGTCCTTGCATCAATCACCTCATTTTCGCCGACGATACAATGTTCTTAATGAAATTCAAGGACATGAGTTACAACAAGCTAAAGTATCGAGACAAGTAATCAACAAACATAAATCTACTATTAACTTTGCTCCAACAACGCCAAATCCCATTTAAATGAAGATAAAGAGGCACAAAATTGAAAAATAAGGGAGAAATGGTAAGTATCTTGGACTGCTACAAATGTATGAAAGGAAAAAAGAGACATCTTTAATAATATAGTGAATTCAATCAAGCAAAAGGTTGCAAGCTGGTCGACTAAAAGGCTACCTCAAGCAGGAAAGTTAGTTATGTTGCAATCAGTACTTACAACTATTCCATCTTATTCCATGAGATGCTTTAAACTCCCACTTAGTCTAACTACAAAAATCCAGTCTGTACTAACTCACTTTTGGTGGGTTTCATCCATGGAGAAGAGGAGCAGCCCTGGATCTCATGGCCGAACCTTTTAGGAAAGAAAAAGAATGGTGGGATAGGATTTAGAGACATCCAAGCCTTTAATGTAGCTTTGCTAGAAAAGCTGAGTTGAAGAAATTTTGAAAAGCCAAAGTGCCTATATGCTAGAGTTATTATGGGGACGTACTTACCTAATACCTCACTCTTGGAAGGCAAATGGCCTAGTACAACTTCTCATGAGTGGTGTGGTGTATTGCTAGGCAGACACCTTCTCCAACACAATATTGGAAAGTTCATAGGAAATGGTTAAAACATGTCTCTTTGGAGAGAACCTGCACTATCAACAGAAGTGCAAGTTGCACCTATATGACCACCAAATAAACACCAAGAAGATTTAAAGGTCTTAGATCTATTCAAAGAAAATATCACATAGTGGTGTAGGGAGCGAATTCAATAGATACTAACTCAGCTAGAGAAAGATATTCTCCAATTAAATCTAAGTTGCCATGGAGCAAAGGATAAGTACATTTAGATCCTTAAAGCTAATGGATCATATATTGTTAAGTCAGGTTACCATAATCAATTAGAATCAATTCAAAAAGCGGAAGAGATGAGCTTACCAACTACAAAGTACAACTGGAACAAATGAGTTTGGTCATCCACACACTCTCTCTAAATCAAGTTGTTTCTTTGGAAATCCCTTCACAAGGCACTTAGTGCTTATGTACCGCAAAATCATTGAGTCAAGTGGATGCAAGCGATGCAAAGAATCAGAGAGTGTGGAACACATTCAATTGTTCTTATGCAAATCCCTATGAAGACTCCTCTCAATCTACGATCATCCTCTTCTTTCACTGAGATTCTAGAAAGCAATCAATAGATCAGTAGTCCGCCTCCATCGGATATCAAAGAAGGATTTATCCTACCATGGGTTGGTTGGTCTCTTTGCACTGCAAGAAACAAACTATATTTTGAGAACATAGATTTACCATCAGGATATACAACAACCAAAGCTATTATATAATTCAAAGAGTGGCAAGAAGCCCAAATTACCCCATTCAGATACTAACGATCAAATTCCACAATCGGAGCATAACGTACCTAAATCTAACAATGGAGTATACTTCAAGTTGTGGACTGATGCGGCTTGGGATCGATCCTCACTCAATTTGGGACTGGGATGACACTTCAAGGACACAAATGGATGAGATCAGGTTCAAGAGAAAACAACCCAAAGCCCCACGAGATCTCTGTTAATGGCTGAAGGACTTGCTGCTCTAGTTGCGGTTTATCATACTAGCGAGAATGAAATCAAGAACCTGAAAATCTACTTTAATTCTTTGAATTTAATCCAAGCAATTACGAGGAAGAGTGACCACAAAGACCTTCTCGATATTGTCTTTGATATCACTTCAACATCAAGAATATTCAATTCCATCTTCTTCAACCACATTACCCGTAAATTAAATGATAAGAATGTTTATATCTCAAAGGAGACCTTTCAGGATGCCTAATATGTACTAGATTTTTTTTCGCCTAACAATTTTATTAGAGAAGCCCAATGGGCTGTAAACATTACATAGATATAAAAGGTAAAATGAAACCCAAATACAATGGGTGGAAGCCTTGTAAAGAGAAGTCTCTAGAAGCGTTTGAACAACACATCACACATATGGAGCACCACGTGTCAGTTTTTTATGAAACCTGGCATGCAATCGCTGGTGAGATATTAGGGAGAAACTGCGGAGACTGCCGTTACCTTCAAGCAATGTTTCATTCTGTATGATTGTGTGACTCTTCCCAATAGTTCATGTGGATGATGAAACGAGTTAACATCGAGAACTTCCACCAGATAGACATAATACCAAAACTTTGACTCCTTTGGAAGCCAATATAATGATTCCAAAAATTGATCAACCAATGGGTTGCGCCGCCAGTAATGGTGGTAAGCAATCGAAGAATTACACCAAATATTAACACCGTCTGGGGACAAGATGGTCTTGTAACCACCTCGGAAAGGTAAAGATGGGAAGAGATTACCAAACCCTCTTCCACTCTTGAAGATTGATGTTGAGATTGAAGGAATGGAGGTTGTTTGCATAGTGACGAAAAAAGGAAAAACCAACTTTTACTAAGGAGATAACTTAAAAACGACATGTAAGCACAAAACTACACTTAAATAGAAACACAACATCTAAAGATAAAACAACCATAAACAAAGAAAGAGACTATGACAACTCAAACAAAAAACTTGGCTAATTCGAGGGAAAAAACCACGTGATCACAAAAGGACACAACAAACAAAAGTCTAAGATAACCCGAAAAAGCAGAGAAGCAGCCTAGAAGGAAGATTGGAGATTGATAGATGAGAACCATAGATGGAAATTGTGAGAGATAGTCGGCATCAAAAGCTGATCCGAAAAGTTAATCAGCATCTACGATTGATCCAATGAGAGTATCGGCGACCAAAACTGGACCCGAGAGAAAACTCTCTCTTTAACGTAAAGAAAAGAATGATTGGAAAATTACCAGACCAAGCCGGAACATGCAAAGAGGAAATCAGACCCAAAGTGTGAAAGAATCCGACGACTAAACCTGAAGATAGTTACCGACCTACGCCAGAAGGGATCTTCCTAGCAACCGGAAGAATTCTACAAAAGATTGCTCTCTGAAGGATATGGAGGAGTGAAGCGAGAAATCAGAAAAAATAGAGAGGAAACTCTCTCTAAAGTAGAGAGAGTTTTTTTTATGTACTAGACTTGAAGGTTGAGGTGAGTGCGAGTCATAAACGTGAGTCATCGCGTAGCAACTGAGCTAAGATTTGGTCCAAGGACTGGAATTGCTTTCCAAGATTCTGAAATTGACATCCAAGCTTAAAGATCTCACCGCTACATCTACCAAATTTTTGATCGGAGTTAGATTTAGCTTCCTGAAGATTCTGATAAGCTCTTGCCATGGAATTAAAACGAGTAGCCAGCTCCGCCATAGTTTCTTCCATTTGTTCGCATGTCGAATTTTCCTATGCTTCCATTTTTTCTTAGTGGTTCTCTCATCTTCCACCGCTCAACATAATAGGATCTTGAGGGGCTCTGATACCAAGTTTGATATGTTCCAATATCAATTTCTCTTATTATACAAGAACAAGAAAACAAAAGAGAGTTACAGAGAGTTTCAGGCTCTCAGAACTTCTTCCATCTCAACAATACATCTCAATGATCATCATGATGATAAACTCTAATTGTGTCTATTTATGTATATAAAATATAAAACTATCCAAATCGGCCTATAGGCCTATCAGTGACACTTTGAGTTAACATTTTCTTGAGCTCATGTGATTAGATCTCAGATGTATAATGACATCACAAAAAGAAATGGGAAATAAAATTATGGGATACTAGACAAGAGATTCCAATAGAAAAAGATCATAATAATCGTGTTAAATTATTGTTGTAAATAAAATCTCGTTTTTTGTAAATATGTTTTGATATTAAAAGAACTTGACCCTAATATTTATTATTTTGTTTTAAATTACAATGGTTAATCGGTTTGGAATGATCTATGGATTCAAGAAATTCTCCCACGACCAGCAATTGGCATAGGCCCAAACATTTACCAAGACCTTATGTTTGATCAATTTATTTATAAATCCAAAAAATCATGGAAAAATATAATATTACATCAATTTTTGACCTTTTGATGTCAAACTAATTTTGGGATTAGTTATTTCAAGGATATCAAGACCAGACTACTTGGGATGACATTTTACGAAGACTGGTTGATATATAGTTAAATCTGGATATAAGACCAAAGAAGCAGAATCCCAAGGAGAGCATAGAAATTGTGGTCCTCAGTTTCAGGAGCTACAAGAGATGCCCGCCAAAATTAAGAACTTTATTAGGCAAGCTATCTCCGGTTATGTTGCCGTTAAGGATAATCTTAATCATAGAGGTATCAAATACAAAAATTTTTGTAGCATGTGTGGATAGATGGGGAATTGATTAACCATGTTCTGTTTCAGTGCCTCCCGACATTACAGACATGGGCTTTATCCAATATTCTATCAGCTACACAAAATTTCCCAGGTTCTTGTTTGGTCTAATCTAGATTACCTATTTTGGAGACTTCCTCAAAATACTGAAACTCAAAGATTCCCTTGGTTTATTTAGAATTTATGGAAATGACGGAATGAAAAAACATTTTTAAATAATGATTATGATCCAAGAAGCATAATTCAATTAGCAGATTGTGAAGCCACTGAATGGTTCTCTGCTAAATCTCAGGGACTCTATTAACCTAACATAGATATTCTAAAGAATGACTGTACTTGGCTATAAGTATCATCCCCTCTCCCACAAACCCTAGTTTTACAGGTTATAGATGCTTCGTCGATGAATCATGGAAAGCATCAGACCTACACTCTGGAATTTATTGGTTATGTTTTCCTGATTCGGTTGAAGGTTCCTACTCTGGCGCATTGGGTATAAGACTTATTCTTTCCCCTTTACGTACAGAAGTGAAAGCGGAACTATGGGATATGGAGTGCTTAAGTTCCATAGATTACCTTGAAGTAGAGATTGCATGAGATTGTTCAAGCGTCCGGAAGATTTTCTCCTTCCCAAACGAGTAGCCAGCATTTTCACCATATCCTAGAAGGTTTTATAAGGTTTAATAGTTATTTCTGTGTATTCTCTTTACATGTAATTCCGAGGTCCATGAATTATCAAGTTGACAATCTAGCCCATTGTATTAGAAAATCAGCTTATGAATCGTAATTTGTAAACTCTCCTTATTTTTGGTTTTGAGTAATGGCTACTTTGGTTGAAAAAAAAGTAATAGTCAAATTAGACCGTGGAACATGCCAAGAATTTTGGTTAAACAATTATTTTAATTATATTATCTTTTTAAATGGAACGCCATTAGTATGGAAATCGCAGACCATTCATAACCGCTAAACAACAAAACTACCAAAGTTGTAGCTAGGCCTACGATTTTGGGTAATTCTGTTCGGGTTAGATGGCGTAGTTTGGATATTAGGTATTTATAGGATTTTCAAATTGTACTAAAACTAACCAAATTAAATAGTGAATCGGATCGGTTTGGTTAACCAGTATTTTAGAAAAAAAAAATATCTGAATAAACCGGATATTTGGGTCTTTTATTTAAAAGACCACAAATTTTCTTTCCAAAACTGAGCAAAAAGGCCACAAATCTTTTTTTTTGACCAAAACATATTTAAATTGATTTTGTGTCTAAAAGGCCCAATAAACATTTGGGCTACAACCAAGAGAAAAAATGGATCAACAACAAAAAACCTAAAAAAATAATTACCCTAGGAAACAACCTAGAATTTTAGCTGCCACCGCCTCAGTGGAGCTCCCTCTTCAAACCGCTGGTAAGCTGAGATGGCCGCCGCGCCAAAGGACCATCTTACACTTTGAAACAATTTACCAAATCTTCAAACCCACAATTTAGATTTGCAGTAAAGAAAATCGAGTGAGAAGAAGAAGTAAAAGTTGAAATAGAAGGAGGAGAAGAAGAAGCAAAAGTCGAAATCGAAGAAGCAGTCGAAAAATAAGAAGTGGTTGTAACAGAGAAGAGGAAGAAAGAAGAAGAAGATCGAACACGAAGAAGAGAGGAAGAGAATATCAATGGTTTCTAGGACAAGAGGAGGAAAAGAGCGTTTAGAGTTTAAGCAAAATTAGGTTTAGAAGTTTGTATTATCCAATTTTGATTTTGGTTAACAGATACATGTTCGGTTAACCATACCGAAACGACCCAATTGACATAACCGTACTTTTCTTATATGTCTTGTCAATTAAGCCGAACTCAATTCAAATAACCAAATCGATTTGTCCAAATCTTGTTTCGGTTTGGTTTGGTTATTAACCCCAAGGCTAACTGTAACTATCACACATGTAGGGTGGATCCTTTGCTAATTTTCATATATATATTTGGTTTGGTTTGTTCAAGTAATACAATTCAATAACTATATCTAATATTAAGTTTGTGTTTATGTGTAAATTAATAATCGGAAGAATAATTTGTTTAAGAAGATTTATATATCACAAAAACAATAATCAATTTGTTGAGAGTCGGACTCTTTCTCACTACAAGATTAGCTACTCTATTTTTTCTAATATTCAGTGTGATTGTTCATATCATTTTTTTTCGTTCTTTTCTCTTTATTTATACATCTCAAGGTTTCTGAATATTTTGTTTTCCCGTTAACTTCGGATTAAACAAGATCGACATCTCGTTAATTGCACAAAGTAATATGCTCGGAATTGAAGGGATATTGTTTCACGCACAAATTTAGTCCGCTATCCTTTCCTTTTATGGTTAGTAGGTTGTTTGCCCGATTGAGTTTATTTCTTTATTCCTTATTGGGTTTCGGTTATGGGTTTTGGTCTTCTAATACCCACCCATTAACACTTTGGTCTTCTAATACTATATAATTTATTTGAGACGAGACACCAAAAAAATAATATAAAACCATAATATTTTAAAGAAAACAAAGAGATATAGATATAAACTATTTGACCGTTTTGATTTTAAGCATATACTTAACCAACAATTATATTTTATTTCAGTTGTTTAAAGCTTTAATAAATTATTGTTAATTGAGGTGGAAGATATTTGCAGTAAAATTTTAAATATTTAGCATGTAATTTTTTATAAAAAATACAATTTATTTTTTAAGGGTGAAGCTCAATTTCAAATGATTTATGATTACAAAATATAACCAGTAGTCAAGTATTAATGAACCGAGTATTGATCTTTTTTTAATTAATATTATCTCCGTTTTACAATAAGTGTTGTTTTAAGATTTTCTTTTCGTTTCAAAATAATTGTCATTTTAAATTTACGAGGTAACTTTTAACATAAATTATCTAATTTAATCTTATTATTAACTAATAAAATAAAATAAAAAATATCATGAGTCAGCTAGTCTTTAAAGGTAACATGTTTTTTTAATTTGTGTGAAAAATGTTAAAACGATACTTATTATGAAATAAATGTAGTATTTATTGATTTATTTGTGTTTGTTGTATTTGTAAGTAATGTAATTAATTTGCTATTTACTTAAATTTTTTTTGTCAATAACAATGTTAATATCGAATTATAATGGCCAGCTTATTAACCAAATTTCTCGCCTGTTTATAGTAAACTTAATTATATTAGTATAATTAGGTACCTATTTTTATACTAGTACTACGCACGAACCGAGTACGAAGTAATTATGTCATGCGCTAATCACATGGTACCTTCCCCTTTGGATCCAAAACATCAAGATCTGCTTTCTGATTTGTCTTTTAACTTAATTTATTCAATTTTTTGAATATAAATATTGCTATTAAATCAAAAGAATCCGAATTACACACACATAAAAATATCATAAATGAAAAGTGAGAAGATATGATTGTATCACAAGATAAAATAAATTATGACCAATGTGAAAAGAAAGACACTGAATTCAAAGCAAGAAATAGAGATCGAACACATATAAGGACAAAAGAATCATCTGTAATGGAGAAAGCAAAAGTGAAAAATTGTTTATGTTATTCTCCTTGTTTTAATCATCTGAACGAAGTTTGTATCTCTTCAAGCGTTTTGCCTTTAGTCTCAGGAACCCAAAGACATACAAAGACCACAGTGAATCCGCAAACCAAAGCGTAGAGAGTGAAAGTTCCTCCACTGCTCCAAGCTAAGAGCATATTTGCACTCATTGTGACTAACCATGAGATGAACCAGTTTGCCAAAGTTGCTATACTTCCGGCTAAACCCTTTATATTTACTGGAAGAATCTGTGTTCGCAACATTCAAAAGTATTAAATTTTTTAGTTCTTAATTTAACGCAAGTAACATTTCATAATATTCAGTACCTCAGACATAATCAGCCATGGAATAGGTCCCATTCCCAAAGAACAAGCAATAACCATAGCCTGTAAAGCAAGCAAGATTTAGCTCACTTATGCAAGAAAGTTTTTATTTTGTTACAACACATCTGAATGTATAAAACAAACAACTTACCACAACTCCAACTACGGAAACCATGCTTAGAATATTGTACATATCGGAGTCAGTTGATACAACTTCCTAGCAAGAGATTAAGACAATTCAGAATTAAAACAAAACTCTTCACTGTTGAAGTATAGATGTCAAAAAGTTGAAAAGTTACCTTAAGGTAAAATGCTACAGCTACAATCACAAGGCTTATCGTCATTCCAATAGAAGATATCTGCATTTGAGGAAAAAAGCTAGTATTATGTCATGCTCACACAAATTCTTCAGAGTTTCTAGGATATAGGAGTCGTAGATATTACTTACCATGAGCAGAAGTCTACGACCTGATTTATCCACCAACCATGTTGCTATTGCAGTCGCCACTACCTGGTTTAGAATCAAGAATGGTTAAGAAAATCGAATTGTAGGTCGCCTATATTGAAATTATATACCTGAACAGCACCAACTCCAAATGTTGCCGCATTACTTGATGTCACCCCTAAGTAAATGATAATTTTAAAAAAAACGTAGCACAATAAGAAATTAGTTAATTTTATCTTAGGAGCATACCAAGAATCTAAACAATCATTTGAGTTTACCTGCAGATTCAAATATTGTACTCGAATAGAATAAGACGCCATTGATTCCTCCAAGTTGTTGAAGTACAAGCAGCCCTATACCAACCTGTAACACATATATCACAGGAAAAAATGTGAGTTTCTCTCATGTGTAGATATATGACAGTTATTTCAAAGGTTAAGAATGATGTTACCATAAGTGGGAAATAGTATCTCCTGCGCTTGAGGTCTACAAACCGGATTGCAGAACGTTTGCTAGATGATGCCACAGATCTCTACAGAGTGCATGAAATGAAAATCTTTTTAAAAGAAAAAAACAATTAAAAATCTTGATATCAGAAACCGGTATCATCAAATCAAAGCAGTTTCCAGTTCTGTCAATACCTTAATTTCATTAACCTCAACGGTGATATCAGTATCAAATCCACGTAGGACTTGCAGTGAAGTCTCAAAATCATCTGTCAAACCCATCTTTGCCTACAATTATGACACCAATACAGTTGAGGATAACTAATAATGCAACAAACTCAACATCTAAGCAATATGGTTTGAAAGGCGTACCAACCAACGAGGAGATTCAGGAATGAAAAAAAGACCCGGTATCAACAATGTACATGGCAGTACTCCTAACCATAAAGAAAACAATCAAGAAAGTGAATAGAACGTAGCAAAAATAACAAATATCAGGTATAGGTTCTCTTAAGCCAAGCCAAGCCAAGTCAAAATGTTATGAGAGTAACCCAAAACTGCAAGAATTCTCCAGGGAACAAATAGACCGAGTAAGTACGCCAGCATTATCCCAATTGTTACAGAAAGCTATAAAAACACAAAACATGTTATGTTCAATGTGAAGACAATGGATCAGCTCATAAAATGCCAAAAAGAACAGTTAAACCCAAATATTTAACATGCCAAACCTGATTAACAGAACCTAAGGCTCCTCTCATGTTCTGTGGAGCAATCTCGGCTATATATACAGGCACCTAAAATCGCGATTCAAAGTTTTCTGATTACATATTGTACTATATTCCAAATAAACATAGCTGAAATTAAAGAGCAGGTTGAATCTAGTATTACCGTATAAGAGATTATCCCAACGCCGAAACCTTCCAACAATCTTCCCATGTAAAGAAAAGAAGTATCCTAAACAAGAATCAAGAAGGGTGACGACTTAAGAGTTAGAGGGATAGGCGTGATATATCGGAAACTTGAGAACAACAAGTAATCCCTCACTTTTGCGAATGATATCGAAAGCCATCCAATAATATTGGGAATTGCAGCGATCATCAGAGACTGTCAAAAGGAAAAACCAAATTGAGTAAAATATAACAAGCAAGAAAGAAGATGTTATGTACCAATATTGTCACAAAGTGAGAACAAATCTAGAATAAAGAAACAAAACTATCTCACTCCTTTTCGCCCAATGTATTCTGCAATCTGACCACTTGCAATTGCCCCAACCATAGCACCCACATTGGATAGAGACCCAAACACAGAGTACTAAACATACAAACATAAAAAGTCAGAAACTTTTTAAACAAGTAAAAACATTGCAGTGCTACGATGGAGATGGAACCTTTCTACCTCTGATACAGTTAAGCCAAGATCCTTAGTAATAGCAGCTTGAGTAGGAGAGGAATAACCACACTAGACAAAATAAAAAAACGATAAATTAGCCAAAGCAGAAGAATCCACAGTCTTAGTTACTACATTGATCAAATTTAAGAAAGTTAATATATTTATTTTATTTTATTTTCTCAATGTTCTACTTACAGTGAAACCGAATTGAATAGGACCAAGGGCTACGATCAAAACACAAGCTAAGACAGAGATTGAGCTGTCTCGAATAACTTGAGACGATTCCAACATACTAGATTGTCTTGAACCCATTCTATACCAACTTCCGGTGTGTAAGAACGGCCGCCGAAGATCATTTCTTCCCTCTTCCGTATCATCCCTGAAACTCATCTTTCTTTCCTAAAATCTACCAAGAATCACGAATGTGGCAAACGAAAAGCAGCTTTTCAGATAAATGAATGTCGATTATAAACTGGGTAATGAAGATAAACAAAAAAAAAAAAAACTTTGAGGTTTCTTCTGGCTTCGTAGGATCTAAGAATCTTGATTCGAGGAATTTAATGAATAAGAAAAGTTGGATAAAATTCCAAACGATGTCGACTCTTTTGTTTGATTGTTAATAATTCTCCATGGTTTTGAGCCAATGCCTTGCGTGGAGAGACGCAGACTGATTCAGAGTTTTCCACCTCACAGCCTTCTCGCTGTTTATCAATTTATAGAACTAAATCGTTATGGATCTTTTCCTTTCTTTATTTTCATCGACCAAAAAAAAAAAAACTAAATTTAAATAGATTATTATATACAATTCGACAACGTATTATTATATATTTATATAGGATATTTAGTAATTTGATATAGTTTTGTGTTTTTTCTTTTCTTTTCTGGATCATTGTGCCATGTTCATATAATCACCTAGACTAACTAGCACTATAAATGATAAGGGTGGGCAGGCTTGCGTATATGATTGTCACAGCGGACAATTTATTGTGTGATCCTAGCGGGCTGACTCATTAAAATTGCAGTTTATCAGATAATGTTCTGCTCTATTCTGCTAAATTTGGTGGATAAACGAGCTAATACGCAAGCTATATTTTTAAATATTATTTTAAATTCATTTGTTTAAAAAGTATTTGTAATAATGATATTGAACTTAAATAACTAAAATAAAAATTTTAAATTTATATATATATATATATAATAATCTAATACATATTAACATTAAACATATTTAAAAATTATGTTTTTTAAGAAAATAACAATAAAATTGGATAAAAATAAATAAAATGGTAAAATCTTCAGACAATCTTATAAAATTATTATATTTTAATTACAAAAATATTATTGAAAAATTTCAAATAATATTTGCATCATTTTAACAATATGCAAAATAAATCATAGTTTTCTACTTTTTTAGAAAAAATATTCAAATTTTTTTGATTGGTTTTAAAGTACACTTTTGAGAATATTAATAATCAAAAATTATGTGATAACTATATGAATCTAAAGTTTTAATAAACTAGTATTGTTTTTTTTTTGAATAACACATAATCTGCGAATTGATCCACAAATACGCAGACAAAACTCGTTAAACCCGCAATCTGCAGTGGGTTTGTCCACAAGACCCGCTTTTTAAACGGACCAAAAATATATGCCGAAACCCGTTTTACTATGGACTGGGTTGGACAAAGCTTGCAAGCATGTAGCCCGTTTGACAACTTTAATAAATGGCTTGAGTGGTGTTTTATTTTTTTCTTTGAAAATCTCAAGATTTCTATTTTCTTCCATAAGAATTTTTTTAAAAAAATTCAAAACAAAAACATTCACAATAAATTTACCTAGTGTATAGATGTCAAGAGAACGATAACTAAAATCAGCATATGGTTTGAATCCAAAGTATAAGTTTTAATCTTAGTTGTTTATTGTTCAGTCTACTTTTAATTCCTGATCATTGAGTTTAAAATCCCTAAATTAAATATTATTAATTTTTGAAAATGTATGAGTGAAGTACGTGGAAACTTTATCTTCTATATTATCCTGATTAATTACCATTTTAATTTTAAATTTTTTTTTGCGAAGCCAATATTTTCAAAAAAAAAACTTTATCTTCAAATTTAAAGAAAATTTTCTTTTGGATAATTGTTAGGAAAAGATAGAATTAGCTGGCCGATTTAAAATCCTGACATTTGTTAAAGGTAATTACTTGTATTTAGAAAAATTCAAATGAATTTTTTTTGTCTAACTTTACTCAATTAAGAATAAGAAATAGTCCAAAAAGGAGATACAGTATTTACATAAGCATGATTTGAGGACAAACCTCTAACACTACTGGATAGGAAATCAGCTTTGTAATTAAGAGCATGCAAAATCAAAATCAGAGAATAGCGGCGGAAAGAACTCCCAAGTCTTAAGAAATCCTTTAGGTATGGTTGGAAAGCTGGCCAAGCTGAGGGTTCCTCAATCATCTTCACAAGTTCGAAACAGTCCACCAAAAACTCCACCTTCAAGAGCTGAAGAGCTGTCAAGTTTGTCATAGCCCATAAGAGTGCCTCAAATTCAGAATGTAGTGGGGAGAGAATTCTTCTGATGCTCTGAGCTTCCATATTCACCCTACCACACTCAAAAGGAAAGCAAAACTAACCTAATCCCAAGAAAAGATAAGAATATTTTTATGAAGCGTCGACCATACATCTGTACCCGGTAAAAACCGGGTTTGTAGTAATAGGTCTAGAGATTAAAGAATTTGTATGTTTATAGCTAACGGCAAAATGCCCATCTGCAACTACTTTCTTTGTATGCCAAAGCTCAAGCTCCTGCTTCAGCTTCCATTTCCAGGATAGTGTCTCTGGAGTCTTTGTTTTTATTTGTAAAAACTTTATCATTTCTTGCTTTCCAAAGATAGTGTCTCTGGAGTCTTTGTTTTTATTTGTAAAAACTTTATCATTTCTTACTTTCCAAAGATACCAAATAATCCAAGGGAAACTTTTATGATCCACATGGTTGGGTAGTCGCCAAAAGAGGTAATCAAAATTAGAAAAGATTAAAGCACGTAGGAATTGAGGACCAGTCAGGATCTTTGATTAAGCCCAAGCTTGTACCGCATGAGGACATTCAAATAGCACATGATTTATCGTTTCTTCATTTGCTCAGCATCTGTCACAATGAGTCCCACTATATTCCCCGTCGTGCTAAATTTATTTTAACTGCTAATTGGCCTGATAAAGTTGGCCATATAAAATGTTTAAATTTTTGACAAGCGTCGACTTTCCATACTTTATATTGTAAATTTGTATATTTGGACCATAGAGAATCATAGAATATTGCGCAATGTTCCTTTCCGCTCAGTATCCTGATCGTATAATATAGACACCAGACTTAGTAAAATGCCATCCTAATCTGTCTGGAGTAGGTGCCCGTGGAATATGTAATCCCAAAATTATATTAACGTCATATGGACAAAATAATTGTCTAACCAGAGTTTCTTTCCAAAGGCGTGATAGAGTGTCTATCAGATTAGATACTCTTAAATCCGGATATAGAATTGGTTATATACTTAAAGCTGGTCCTGGTAAATTATCTGGGGTCCAAGGGTCGGACCACACTTTAATCGTATCCCCGTTTCCCACTCTTGTAATCAATCTTTTCATTATCAGTGTACGGACTGAAACAATGATTCTCCAACCATAGGAAGGAGAGTAAACTCGTTTTGGCACTAAGGGATTATAATCCAAGAAATAGCGACCTTGAAATACTCGTGCCAATAAAGAATTAGAGAATATGAGTATTTCCCATAACTGTTTGGCCAGTAAAGTATAATTGAACAATTCTATTGCTTTGAAGCCCATGCAACCCTCATTTTTACTTTTACAGAGTTGTTCCCAATTAACCTAGTGGATACCTATAGATGATCCTGAATTATGTCACCAAAAATTTGCAATTGATGCCAAAATCTTAGATGTAATTATCTTGGGTATCTGGTAACAAGACATGACATATGATGGTATCGCCGTAAAAACATATTTAATAAGAGCTTCTTTGCTCCATTAGAGAGAAATTTAGCTAACCATGAATTAATCCTTGCTTCAATTTTCTCTTTAACGAAAGAGAAAACTTTAGTTTTAGCACCCTCTAAACCCTCCGGTAGGCCTAAATAAGTTTTCATACATCCTTCTGTATGATTTCACAAAAGTACTTGAATTTCAAGTTTTCGAATTGGATCGATGATTTTAAGAAATTGATTTTTTGACATGATACTCTTTCGTAGTCCTTGAGAACGTTTAATATAGTCGTCGTTTCCTCCAAGTCAGCCTTACAGAAAAAGACTATCATAATAAGTGGGAGACCACCAGACTTATCCGAGCTATCGAAATTCTTGTTGATTGATTCCGCGTCTCCACATACTTTAGTTTCGCAATTAGGGATTTCGTACAAAGAATGAATAAATGTGGCAATAAAGAGTCTCTTTGTCATAATCCTCTTTGTGGGGATATACAACCTTTTAGAATTCTATTAATAAGGACCAAGTAACAAACATACAAAACACAATGGAGAACACCCTTAACCTAGCGCTCATGAAATCTTAGTTTTAATAATAAATTTTGAAGAAAACTCCATTCTATTCCGTCATATGGTTTACTCATATCCTTTTTAATAGCCATGTATGCTCCTTTGATTTTTTTTTTTTTTTAAAGCATTGAAAATTTCTTGGATGATCAGTATATTATCAAAGATAAGTCGGCCTGATACAAAAGTAGATTGTCTATCTGATACCAACTTGGGTAAAATCCTTTTCAGTCTCAAACACACTACCTTAGAAATAACTTTGTACACCATATTACATAGACTAATAGGTCGAAATTCCATCATTTTAGTAGGTCTTGAGGTCTCGGACGTAGACAAATATTTGTAAGATTGAACTCTTTATAAAATAAACTTGTCTCGAGAAAGTCATTAACTAGTCGAACCAAATCCTCCTTTATAATATGCCATGATTGTTGAAAGAAAAGGGCAGTCATTCCATCTGGTCCAGGAGCTTTTCCCGAGTCGATCATAAAGACTGCTTTCCTTACTTCCTCCTCAGAACTTCTTACTAAAGGTGCATTATTCCACTCATCCAAAACTACCGGTTCAATACTGTTTAAGGATGATTCAAAATCACATGTGCCATTTCTTTTAAAGAGGTTTTCAAAATATCTCACAGCCTCGAAGTCTATGTCATCATCTTTATCAATCCACTTATCGTTTTCATCAAAAAGACCAACAATTCTATTTTTTGCACGTCTTTGTTTTGTTTGTGCATGAAAAAATTTGGTATTCTTGACGTCTTCTTGTAGCCATTTATTGCAATTTTTTTGTTTGCAATAAGTTTCTTCTTCCTAATATGCCAAACACAAATCATACGTCATTTTTTGGATCTCTACTGTAGGGCACGATTTTAAATTTTTCATATCTTCTAACTTATTTTTTAAAAATTCGATTTTTTCTTTTGTTGGAATTAGTTGTTGTTTCCTCCATTTTGATATTTCCTTTCTGCAGTTTGCACTTTTATTGGAAATATGACATCGACAAAGATTTGCATATCTTGTCTACCCTGTTTTAATTGTTGAATCAAAATCTAATTTACTGATCCATCATTTGTCAAAACTAAACGCCGGACGTTGTATAGATTCATTTTCTTTCATTTCTACTAGAATTGGTCGATGATCCAACCTATCATCTTCAAATACCGTTCTTGAATTTGGAAAAAGTGAATGCCATTCCTCATTACCAAAAGATTTGTCTAGCTTGCATCTGATAATCTTGTTTTGTCAAACTTCTCGCCAAGACCATGTATCACCGATGCACGGATATTAAATAAAACCACAATGTTGTAAAATTGTGTTAAAAGGCACAAACGAATTTAAACTTCTTGTCCGACCTCCTAGTGAAAAAATCAAATGAAGTAAACCTACCAAACCTTTTATTTTTTGTCTGATTCATTAAAAAGATAATTGTCTTTTTAATGACTGAGATGGAAAATATGGTTTTCATATGTAATCTTATAAGATTACATAAACACAACCCAAAATAGATAGAGAAGATATCCACAAACAGATCAATCTAATGCCCAAACAAGGGAAACATCCCAAAGAAAAATTAAGAGATTTATTCTTTTTTTGTCAACGGTAATATGGGTTACAAAGGGCGGTCAATTAGCTAAATTTCTACATAAATCTTATAGGCGGTGGGATTCGATCCCTGATTGTGCATGTGCGTCTGCCTTTAGTAGACTTACACCAGCTACTAGACTAATGACCACTTGCAGATATTTATTCTAAAACTAATATAATTTTTTTTTCCAAGAACCAAAATGCTTTAATTATTTTTTGTCTTCATTTGATAATTGGTAGACTTCTAAAAATAAAAATAAGCTAACTACGACATATTGATCTTCAAACAAGAGGATCACCACCAACGTAACTGAATCTGGAAGTTGACAAGATTAATACTTTGGATAAAAGATAGCCTAAACTATGCCGACCCCGATCAAGATAAGATCTTTAGTTCTGATTAGAAGAAACCAATAAAGTTGCATAACCTCTTTATCAACCACTGCTGTGGAAAAATGTAGACAAACCATTCCGCCATAAACCATCAATTTGATCGATGATATAATGAGACCAAACACCGAGATCTCTGAATACATCCCAAGCCGACAAAACGAAAGACATAAACAAAAGAGGAGGCCACGACGATGGTGCTTTGGAAGCCACCGACCATCGTGCTCCATATCGACAACGAAAATTAGGGTTTCAAAGACTAAATTGTGAAAATTTAATCGCCAAACGAGAGAAGAATATCTCGACCAGATGTACGCCGAGATTTTTGAATACATATTAAGCGGATGAAATGAAAGACATAAACAAATTAAAGAGGGAGTCACAATGCTAGTGCTTTGGAATCCACCACCCACCGTACCCTAAATTGACAACAACACTTAGGGTATCAAAGACTAAATCATAAAAATTTAATTACGAGAAGAAAGAGAAATATCGACCAATTTTAGAAGAGAGTTTTAGTATTAAAACTACAAAATAATACGTAAGCAATGTAAAATTTAGAAAAATAATGCCAAAATCCAAAAAGTACTATTGTATGCTAATTTGTTCATATAATTCTATGTAATATTTGAAAAAATTATAATTATATAGTAAACTAAAATGAAATAACTTTTTAGGACAAACATATTTTTATTAGATAGTTAACACAAAATTACAAGAAAACCAAACATTTAGGATAAATAAAAAATTTGCAATAAATACGATAAATGTAGAATTGGCCCATAAAATTTAGGAACTCCTAAATTATATTTTTAAAAAAAATAATAATAACGTCTGAAAGTATTCTAGTTTTGCCTAAAATGACATACCTGTATGGTTGAGGGTCACCTAGTTGGCAGAAAAAATGAATATATATAATTGAGGTCACCCAATCAGGCAAATAAAAAGATAAAATACGTGTATTTAAAAAATAAAATAAAAGAAAAACCTCAAATCGAGAGAGATCTAAGGTCGACGAAGCCACGACAAAACAAGAAAGTAGATATCACACCAAACACGCCATATTGGAGAGGTATGATTCATAGGTTGTGAGTCATCATTGCTTAGCACATATAATAATATTCTGTTGACTCAACAATCTAGATTCGTATAATTTTCTTTTGTCTCCTTCTTATCTCTCACGTGTTCGTGCTTATATGTTCTTTCATTTTTGTAACCGTTTCCGGATCCAGACACAACCATTCTGTTTCCATTGTCCCCACTTTGTTCATTGTTATTTGCTTTTATTTATAATTCATGGCTTTGATTCACGACTTACTATAAGGGATCCAAATTTATAGCCCATTATTATCATTACGTAAATTGTTCTGGCCGACATATCTGAAGGTCCATTATCGGCCCAATTTCATATTGAAAGAATGAAATCTGAAGATTCTATTTTCTAAACAATAAAATACTAATATTTTTTTTGTTATAATTTAATTTTTATTTAAATTTAATTTTTTTTTTAAAATTATGCTCAATAAATAAATAAATGACATGCGACTAAAAGGGGTTTTTGTTTAAGAACCCTGAGTTCTTATTTTCTTTGTTTAAAACTTATAATATTCTCTCTCTTATTTTTGTAATTCTTTCTTTTTTGTTTAATGATAAGAACTCTTCTTAAGATCCTTGATTGGAGGTGCTCTAACATCGTTTATGCCCGCCTTTGTCGTATCCATCGTTCTTCTCGCCTGTTAATCTCACATTTCCCTCGTTTTGTTATTTATATTTATTTTTTTACTGGGACTGTTTTCTGTTCGACGTTTTTCTTCTTACTCAAAATTTCAAAATTCCTGATCATCTGTAATTTTGTATGCGCAACCTTTAACGTTGTTAACTCGTAAACCCTAGCCTGACAAACAATTTGGTAATGATATGTATATCTTGAATACTATGAACGAAACAATTGAATACTTGTTTCAGAATTAGTAGAATTTCATCAAACATATATTGTTGCTTAAGTAGTAATTTGGTGATTCCAGGAACAAATGTTGACAAATGCAATAAGATCAATGCTCTAGTTAAGAAGTGGTGACGAAGAATGTGAAATATCACTGTTTGATTATTCTGCTGAGAATCATTTAAAGGCAATGGATTTGATCAGTGATCTCTCTCTGTGATGAAGCTACTGCTAATATTTTGATGAGAATGAATGTAACAGACTTTCATCATTACGTACATTCTTGTCTGGTGCGTAAATAATGTATCTGTCTATATCAACTTTTATGTTTTTCTTTTTTAAAATAAAGATCTTAGTTTAATACTCTGTGTACTCCTTGATTTATCTAGAAGAATCTATGCTTAACACTCACAAATCTAATTTCGCCTGCCCAAAAAATTTTGCATTGTATAACGAGGCTGGAAAACGCCGTGAAACAAATGATACAAGCAGTCAAACTTTGCCTCTGTTTTCTTCAGCACTGAGCTCCCAAGGTGTCATTTTGTTATGCTTTTGACCTTGGTTCTTACCCTATACCAACGATAGCGCTTTATTATCAAATCAGTGTTCTTGTTGGTACAGGTCAATGACGATGAGTCATTATCATCTGGTGAAATCAGGTAATGGTTAAAAATATATATATGAACTGTAATTATACTAATTTGCTCTACAAGGAGATAGAGAACTCATGCAATTAATCTTTGAAGAATTCAAAGGTTCGAATATGTGAAATCAAAGAAGTATAAAGAATGACTTTCTTTATTAGCTTAGGAAACTCAATGCAAAAACTAAACTCTCAATTTTAATCTTACAAGTTATGGCACAACATATGTATATCCTTATATATATTAGATAAGTTCCTATTACACTTAGTCAAATGTATACTTTGAATAACTCCAAAAATATCTCAACCTTATCTAATCTAACCACCTTACTTGCTCAGCAAATAATCGACTTTAAACTTATTCCAACATTCTCCCCTTTAAGCTTAATGTTGATCTCATCTATGTCTTTCACTCCAATGTAGTCTCTTCCATATTTTTGCATATATCCTTTAGCAACAAACCTAGCTTTATACTTGTTAATGCTCCCCTCCAAATTTTGTCCAATTTTGAATACCCACTTGAGTCCAATCGGCTTGACTCCATTCGGTAGATCCTCAAGATACCCAGTCTTGTTTTTGAGTTAGACCAATCTTTTCTCCACAAGCAATTATCCATACTTTTTAACTCTTTTGCTTCTCCGAAATTTCTTGGTTCATCATCTAAGCACAATAACAACCTTGCTCCTTCCTTTTTTGCAAGAAAAACATACTCATCGAGATGTTTTGGCTTTGAGCTTTGTCTTGTTGATCTCCTTAAGCTAGGATTAGATTCTCCAATATGCTCTTCGACACTAGAATTATTTTTATCATGATTTTCAGAGTCGTTTTTGACTTCTTGGTTGTTACTTGCAACACAAGTTTCATTGCTTTTGGATGAAGCCATCTCTTTATTCTTGTTTTTAGTTGTTGTTTCTCCTTGATTTTCGTAGGTTCCAAGCTCAAAGTGAAACCCTTGCTCTTCTTGCAAATCCAAGTTTATGATGTTCTTCTAATTCCATCCCTTTGTCTCATCAAACAAAACATCTCTACTTACCACTATTTTTCGAGTGGGAGGATCAAGTAATCGATATGGTTTTGATCCCAGCTCAGTTCCAAGATGAACAAGAATTATTGATCTATCATCTAACTTCCTCGAATGTGTTGTCTCGTTTTTAGCATAGCTAATACACCCAAAAACTTGAACATGACCTGTATTAGGAATTTTTCGTCTCAACATCTCATGCGGTGTCTTTTCCTTAAATCGATTGAATTTATTGAATGCTTCTCTTTTTTCCTTCATAAACTCATCCACATGTACCTACTTTGATCATTAATGAGTACAAATATGTACTCTAGACACTACAAGAAAACACGTCATTTGTGACAGAAAAATATAGCAAATCCGTCGCAAATGGCAATCTGGGACAGATTTGCGACGTTTTTTTTACGTTAGTCGCAAAGGAAAAAACATCGCAAGTTCGTCGCAAAACTTGCGACGACTGAGAATCCTCGTAAATCCCTCGCAGAAAGAGACGTTGCAAACTCCTTGCAAAGTTTGTGACGCGTTGGCGATGACAGTTCTGCGATGGAATTGCGAGGCCAAAGCATGCAATGAAATTGTGATGTCTAGTATGTGATGGATTCGCGACGCCTATTCTGTGATGGAATTGCGAGTCCAAAGCCTGCAATGAATTTGAGACGTCTCGTATGCAATGGATTCATGACGCCTTTTCTGCGAGGGATTTGCGACGTCAACCTTGCGAGGTATATGCGATGCCTTCTTGTGCGAGAGATTTGTGATGACTATTATGCGACGTCTCCTTCTGCGACGAATTTGCGACGTATTTGCGACGGCTTTAATTATTTATTTTTAAAAAATGTTATATAATAAAAATAATAATTTCAAATTAATATTTAAAAATATTTTACAAAAATAAAAATATTTCAGAAAAATAAAAAAAACTACAACTTCGGGTCTTCATCCTCAAAACTGGATCCCGTGTCTTCATTGGCCGTTTTAGAAAACTCAGTAGCTATCTCCTTGTCTTTCCCCACCATGATAGTCCACAACTTATTATATTGCGAGATCTTCTTCTTTGCCTTATCTAGTGCATTGGTTGTATGATCAATAACCTTGGCCTGACGATATACTAATTCTCTCAAATCATGATCAGAAGATCTAGATGACTGAGAGAACCCTTCAGTCGATAAGCATTGGTCAATCCTTGATCCGAGTGATCCGGTGCTAAAAAGTCTCTCCTTTTTACGGGGAGCAAGCTAATAAAAGAAATACAGTTAACGTTAGTATATTAATTAGGTATGAAAAAATAAAAAATATGATTTAAAATAATCTTACATCTGCGTAAACTTGGTTCCTTTGTGCGGTAGTTAGTCCCCCAGATGCAGTACTCTCATCACTGCAAGCCTGAGTCAGTTTTGTCAACTTTGCAGTAACATCGTGGTAGAGCTGCTCTGCTTTCTTTTCCACAAACACCCCAAGTTTGTTGCGTTTGGTGATATGACGAGTCTTCCCCAAATCTGGGTTACTATCTCCTGATGCCTCTTGCTGAAAACATATATAATTAGAATAAAATATAAAATAGTATATTAAAATTGAATTAATTTATTAAATTTTAGATAGTTACCTCCATGCAGGCTCGGGCTTTAAATGAAATCCGTCCAATGTCCAACATGATCGCACATTCGTTTCCCCAAGGAAACCTCAAACTCTTTGCGCACTAGGCATGTGATGGAATACTCCCAATGGAAGCGTCGCTACAAGAAATGAAACACACCTGTTCTGCTTGACATGCTAGAGTAAATGGTTCAAATTTGGAATATGTTTGGCTTGCATTTACATCTGTCACCCCTAAGTGATTAGTTAGCACTTCTCGACCGATCATTGTATTGTATCATTAGCATTGAAACAAAATGCATCTCAATCCGAGAATTCCAGGATATGCGACTTCTATAATTTTGTTCAAAATACCATAGAAGTCGGTTTCACCAGGCAAATGGATTCCAAAATTTGTGGTTGCTTTATTGGAACCATGATCGTACGTATGAAAAGTATATCCGCGAGTGAAATACATTAGAGCCGTTACGATACTTGCAGTTGGGTCATCGACAATCTCATGCAACCATAATGGCAAAGGTTTACCTGCACATCCATTCTTGACCTACAAAATATACGTAAATATATACATAGCTAATATATTAATTGATCACAATAACATTCCATACGCCGGGAAGTAACTGATTGTCCACAATAAAACTGCATGCGTCTTGAAATTCTGCTGCTGCGAGTAATCAAATGTCTGAACACCTCCATACCATAACTGTTTGAGCTCATGAATCAGAGGTTGTAGGAAAATATCGAGAGAACGCCTTGGATAACTAGGACCTGGAACTCGAATAGTCATAAATAAAAACTCGCTTTGCATGCACAAATCCGGTGGAAGATTGTATGGCATCAATATTACAGGGCATAGAGAATATTGTCTCCCAGACAAACCGAATGGGCTAAATCCATTAGTGCATAAACCTAGATAAACATTCCTAGACTCGTTAGCAAAATCAGAATGTACCGTCTGAAAATATTTCCAAGCCTTTGAATCCGAAGGATGTGTCACCTCGCCATCGTTTACTATATGTTCCGCATGCCATCTCATTGCCGCTAAAGTCCTTTCTGATTGATATAATCGTTTCAATCTATCAGTAATTGGCAAGTACCACATACTTTTGTATGGGACATGCGTCCTTCCTTGTGCTGCTCGGTATCTCGGCTTCTCACATAATCGACATTCCTGCTACTTATCATCCTCTTTCCAGAAAACCTTGCAATTGTCAATGCAAACATCAATCATTTCTGATGGTAATCCAAGACCTGCAATTAACTTCAGTGACACCTGGGATATTACCATGATATGCATCTGTAATCATATCATGATGTCTATTTCCTTGTTGCTGATCATAGTTTTCGAATATATTTCCGCCATAATTATAGTTAGTATTATAATGCCCACCAGCACCCGTACTACTACTTTCAACATCGAAACTATACCCCTCCCCATGTGAAAATCAAACATAAAATTAGGAATAAGTCTTCTATTTTATAGATGTCTTTTCACCATATCTATATTCAAATATTTCCTGTTCTCACACTTTAAACATGGACAAAAGATGTTATCGTCATTTGGAGTAAATGAGTTATTAGCTGCCTCATTTATGAATTCTTGCAACCCATCTCGAAACTCCTTCGTCACTTCTCCAGTCTCCATATCTCTTCGGTTATACATCCATCGTTGTAATGCAACCACTTCAGCTTCCGACTTAGTTTTTATTTTATTTTCAAAAGCTTTTTTTTTGCAAAAAAATATTATTTTCTCTCACTACTTTCTCTCTCTTAGTGTTTGAGATTTGGTGTGAAGATACAACCTAATTGGGTCTATTTATTGGGAAAGAAGGAAAAATTGCTACAGATTTGCGATGTACTGTAGCAAGTATCGCAGGGCTATCACAAATGCCTCGCAAAAACTGCAGCAAAAAAAATATGTCGCAAGGTTGTCGCAAATATGCTACGGATTTGCGACGTAATGTATTTATTTGCAAATCCGTCGCATATTTGTTGCAGTCTTGCGATGCCAGAGTTTTTGTTGCAAACTTGCGACGTTTTTGCGACTTCTTTTCTTACATTGCAAATCCATCGCATTTTCATCGCATTTCTTGTGACGGAAATATTTTCTTACAAATTTCCGTCGCAAATCACCTATTTTCTTGTAGTGACTAGTGAGATTCTTCGTTGCTCGAAAATTGGTTGCTTGTGGTAAAAGTTTTTGGACTTGTTTCCCAAGTAAGAATGATCCACATACTTCTTTTTTGATGCTCATCATTGGTAAACCTTTAACACACCCTCCTTTCATCATATTCTTTACTGTCTCAAGATTTATATGCCCTAATCTCGAGTGCCATTGACTAGATTTACTAGGCCGAGAAATATGAAGGTGTGTAATATCCTTCACATCCATCTTTACCTTGTATAAGCGATTCTTTGCCCTTTTAGCTTGGACAATCTATTTTTCTTTGTAGTCATACATAAGCAAATTCTCTCCTTTTAATCTTATGTCATAACCTTCCTCCGTTGCTTGTCCAAGGCTAATGATATTGCTCTTTAGGTCCGAGATGTAATACACATCTTTCATCTCCTTTTGATCACCATTTCCATCAATAAAGGATATCAATCCTTTTCCTTTGATGTCTATACAAGAATCATCACCAAACCTCACTTTTCCATGATGGATTCATCTAGTCTTGAAAAATACCTTCTATCCGCGGTTATGTGATTGCTAGCACCATTGTCAAGATACCAAGTGTTTTCTTCTTCCTTATTTGTTTTGAACTTACTTAATACACAATTTTCTTCGTTGAGAAACACGATCTCATGTAGAAACAAGTCATCTCCCTTGTGTGTTTCTTGTTCCTTTTCATCCTCTTGTGCTTCTTGTAGCTTAAATAATCGATCTGGACATTTAGAAGCAAAGTGTCCATATTTATCACATCGGTAGCAAATTACTTGAGACAAATCAAAGTCTCCATTACCTCGACCTTGTCCCCTTCCACGACCACGTCCTCCTCTTTCTCTTCCTCTTAATCCTTCACTAGAATCCCTTGTTTGATTTTGTGATTCCAAATACATCAACTTTTTTTGTTCTTCTTGAGATTCTTCTTCTTCTTCGAGAATTCTTTCTTCATAGGCTCTTAGACGACCTACGACATCCTCAAAGCTTGCTGTTTTGAGATCTAAGAGTTTCTCAAGAGATGCCACCATGTGGTGAATTTCTTTCTAGGAAGGCACGTAAGAAACTTCTTCACCAACTTTGTCTCTTCAATTTTTGCTTCAAGGGAAGAAGATTTGATGAAATTGCTGATAACTTAGCCACGAAGTCATCTATATATTCAGTTTCTTTCATCTTAAGACGGTCATATTCGGACATCAAAGTTTGTAATCTTGATTCCTTAACACGTCCAGCTCCGAGATTTTGCATTTTTATGGCCTCCCACACCTTCTTTGTCGATCCTAACTCACCAACTTGTAGAATAAGATCCTTTAGTATAGATTGGAACAAGAGTGCCATAGCCATGTTATTCTTTCTCTTGTCATCAATCTCTGTCTTAATTACCTCCCACACTTCATGTACACTGAGACACACTTTCATCCTCATGGCCCAAACGGTATAGTTTGTTGTGGTTAACATTGGGCATACTATCGAGAAAGAGCCACCTCCACCTTTAGATCTCTCTACCGACACGATTTGTTGATTATCTCCCATTAAAAATCGATTTTTGCAACACCCTAGTTCACGATCACGACCTCCCTAGCTCAAGATCACGACCACGCTGGCTCACGATTACGATCTGCTCTTTAATCAATTTCTCATTAGAACCTTTGCTCCGATACCAATTGAAAAATTCAAAGGTTCGAATATGTGAAATCAAAGAAGTATAAATAATGAATCTCTTTATTAGTTTAGGAAACTCAATGCAAAACCTAAACTCTTAATCTTAATCTCACAATTTATGCCACAACATAGGCATCTCCTTATATAGATTAAATAAGTTTCTATTTCAGTTAGGAAAATGTATACTTTAGATAATTCCAAAAATATCTCAACCTTATCTAATCTATCCACCTTACTTACTCAGCAAGTAATCTACTTTAAACTTATTCCAACAATCTTGACAATGGAAAATGAACATAGGCTTCTCCAATTAGATGAATGAAACTCACTGCTAATTTATATGTTCAAATTCAAGAATCACATAGGAATAGGTAATTGAGTTAACTGATGGTATATACCAGGACGAGGTTTGTAATTGGCTAGGCAACATATTTAAAGTGCATGTTTGTGTATATATCTCTGCTCGTCCCTTTCTAATTATCAAATAAGATCATTTATGTGATAAATTATTATTCACCTTTGCAGCCAGGATTTTGTGATGCATCTCTGTTTGGGAACTAGAGTGGTGTCCCAGGATTCATAGAAATTCAGATGTTCAGGCAAACCATCAGGTGATTGACATATTTTATGTTCTTCATATTCTTTAGAGATGGAAATCTTAGGTTTTCACTTTTGTGAGCTTTTATTTTGTTGCGGTTTCTAGGTATGGTTACTCATCCACCTGACTCATACTGTCACAAGATAGGTATTCCTCTTTCAGGTCGAGGAATCATTCAGATATAGTGCATTATAAAAACCACATGCAAGAAAGATAGCATCTTCCACTATCTAGAGAAGAGTAAAAAAATTGACAAGAAAGACTCAAAAGAAACCATCCAGTTGAAGTAACAGAACCTAAGAAGTGGAGAGGAAGGCCAAGAAAGCATCCAATAGAGACAATAGAGCCTAAAAACAAAGAGGTAGACCTAGAAAGAAGAGTACTCCTGAGATTCCTGTCCGGCTTGATGGTGATGTTCTTTACGTTGAAACTCTGTCTATTTGCTATCCGGAAGATTCAGCTGTCTCAGCAACCCCTCTTCAGATACCACGAGAAATTTTATTAGCTGAAACTACGGTTAACAATGAAAATTCCAGATAAGTGTTGTCTCTTGAAATTGCAAATATTAAGCTTCTAGTCCGAAGAAAGAAACAAAAATAGGAAAATACTGAAGAAAGTTGCAAACCCATGCTATAATAATATAGTGAAGCTGTTGGATGTGTACCAGGTGAACCGTTGTCAGGTTTTCCTGAAGACAATGCTCTTCCAAGGGTTGTCTTATGCCTGGTCCACAATGGAAAAATTGCTTGAGATATAAAATATGGCGTCCATCATATGCCCAAGACTATTAATAGGCATAGAATGGGATATTTAACTGTCATGTTGGGGAATGGATCTCTGGAAGTGTAAGCTAGCTATGCCACTCTTCTTTTTTTTATCTCAAAGCATTATGTCTGCATGTTTTTTTTTCTTTTTTTGCTTCGTTTTTCTGTCACTGTAATGTTGTCTCGTCTTTGTTTGCAACCACATTGAGATATTCTCTACAAATTTGGTTTCTATAATTATATTTACAATATGAATGATGTAGAACCATCCTAGGCTTCATATACTATGCAAAATAAAGAACTAGCTTATGCAGGTGGGATGTTCCAATGCCTCAGGCAACATCAGTTGTATACGTAAATTCAATATCTGCATCTATTGGGTGAAATAAGATACATTTAAAGAAAGCTGCGAAAGATCTTCGTTACGTAAAACTGCATCCCGTTTTCAATCAAACTTGAAGTATGGTGACACAAAAAGGTAAGTAGATATCCTTGTTGATACGATACTCAATAGCTGCATCAATTGTCGTATTGGATTTTTCCTAATATGATGCTCATCTATTGTGGTACAGTATTCCATTAACAATTGAATGGTTGACTTTCAAGAACCTGATTTCTTACTGGCTGGTTTCCACGATGGCACGGTAAGTAGTAAATCTTTTCACTTTCTTCATTGTCTCTATCTGTCTTTAGGAAGGAACTCCAATGGTTAATGGCATTGACTTTGTTTTATTTTTGGGCTATCTTGCATCAGGTTGCTCTTTGGAAGTTCTCTACAACAAAATCTTCAGAAGGTACTATTTGACATGTTTGCCTGATGCCATATACTTTTTATTCACATTGTAGCTAGAGAGTGATTTATTTGTTGACTTCACATCTACTTTTGAAGTTTTTTCTGTGCAAATACAAGACCTCTACTTTTCTTCAGGGCAGCTACAACTCTTATTAGGGCAGTTGCATGGGCTCCGGGTGCATGGTCAATGACAAGAAATCACACACATAAAACCATTAATTTTTGTTTTTTGTTTTTGTTTTCAATCAGCTGGAGACTAGTAACAATTGGCATGATTCTATTGGGAGACCAACTTTATAAAATAACTAAGAGAACACCCATTCATTTACTTTCTGATTTCTTGTTCATTTACAATAGGTTGAATCAAAAATTTTGTATCTTTCAAAGAGAAGTAGCCACTCGAAGAGCCATGTAGTCTATTTGTTAGAGTTCTGCTCTTTTTAAGCTTTGGTTTACAACTTGGGAAATTCGGTTGGGCTTTGTCATTGGCTTCAAAATAATACTATTATACCTTTTTATTAGTTATGACTCCAAACGACTGCTACATAGTCTTCTGATGAGAGGATTCACTTACAAACATTATGATCTTTGATAAATTTTTAGTTATCAGGAAAACGCAAACTTAGTAGTTATTACTGGACATGGAGGTCTGAAGTTTGGGGACTTACAGTTAGACATGTTAATATGGATAAAAAAACCCGGCCCGAACCCGACCTAAAATAAGCCCGTCCAAAAAAATCAAAACAAAAAAAACCCAATAAGACTAGAGTCTTATTAAGACTACCCATATGAAACCCAAAATAAAATGGGCTTTTTATGAGTACCTATTTATTGTTCTTGAATTATTAAATTTGTTTGAAACTCACCTCTTTTTTACTCTCTCTTCTATTTTTATTATCTTTTTTTTTACTCTCTCTCTCTCCTCTTTTTACTCTCTCTCCTCTTTTTATTCTCTCTCTCTTCTTTTTTACTATCTCTCATCTTTTTTACTCTCTTTCTTCTTTTTTACTTTCTCTTTTTTTTTTACTCTCTCTCTTCTTTTTTACTCTCTCTTCTTTTTTTACTCTCTCTCCTCTTTTTTACTCTCTCTCCTTTTTTTACTCGCTCTCCTCTTTTTTACTCTCTCTCCTCTTTTTTACTCTCTCTCCTCTTTTTACTTTCTCTCCTCTTTTTTACTTTCTCTCTTCTTTTTTACTCTCTCTTCTTTTTACTCTCTTTCTTCTTTTTTACTATCTCTTCTTTTTTACTCTCTCTCTCTTCTTTTTTTACTTTCTTTCTTCTTTTTACTCTCTCTCCTATTTTTTACTCTCTCTCTCTCTCTCTCTCTCTCTTCTTTTTTACTCTCTCTCTTCTTTTTTATTCTCATTCTTCTTTTTCACTCTCTCTCCTCTTTTTACTCTCTCTTTTTTTCTTTTACTCTCTCTCTTCTTTTTACTCTCTCTCATCTTTTTTTACTCTCTCTCATCTTTTTTACTCTCTCTCATCTTTTTTACTCTCTCTCATCTTTTTTACTCTCTCTCTTTTCTTTTACTCTCTCTCTTCTTTTTACTCTCTCTCCTCTTTTTTACTCTCTCTCATCTTTTTACTCTCTCTCATCTTTTTTACTCTCTTCTTTTTTATTTTTTCTCTTCCTTTTACTCTCTATCTTCTTTTATGCTATGTTCTTTTTTTATGTTTTCTAAAAACGCATTGGGTACCCATTACCCAATGGGTATATCCAAATAAAACCCATCAGTTTTGGGTACTACCCATTTTAAGCCCGATAATTTTTTCTTTATTAAAATAGGACTTTGGGACTCTATACTATTTCTGGGTTTTTGGTATCCAATGGGTAAAAACCCATTTTTAACATCCTTACTTACTGTACACTTCAATCAAACAAACAACTTTCATAAGGATGCAAATAATATACAAGTTTCTGTTTGAAGTTTCTTTGGCTTTAGCTTATGCCAGCGCTTTACTGCATCTCATGTTTTTCTACAGTGATCTATTTCATCCTTTATGGGATTTGCATCTAGTACCAAGGTTTATTTACAGCCTCGATTGGTTACACGATCCAAGGTATCAAACATTTCTCTATCTCTAATTCATTAATCTTTAGATTAATCGTTTAGATTCGTGTCTAAACATTGGGTTTCAAATATTTGCGAATGCGATTATTTTTCTTTTTGACGATAGAACATTGAGGATCTTAATCTTGGTGAAAGTTGCATTTGAAGGTACTGCAACGGGATGAATGTGTGAATAATAATGGAAACACTTAATTGTGTATTTGTTTGTATAGTTGGACTTTTGCAGGAAAGTTGACTAACACAAATACTGTGGGTAGATTGCTTTGCTGAAGGAAAAGTCTCTAGAGTTGTTGGCAAACATTGTAGTGGAGCATGATAGTTCTACAAGTTTAGACAGAATAATGGATTCGGTGCTGACTGTACAGAAGAGGTGGAGTAGAAGCAATTGGTATCTGAAAGTCTTCAGAATTGTTGGTGAGAAACTGTAGTGAAGCATGATGGTTCTAGAGGCTATATAGATGGAGTGTAGCAGAGCAGATTGGTGAGCATCATGAGAGGGTTGTTTGCTGTGTGTACAACAGGCTGAATTGTGTCATCTCATGATGGCTAGAAGCATGGAGCCATACTCTACATGGAGTGTAGAAATGGTGCTTCCAAGTTCTATATAAGTGAGAAGGGTTTCTCCATTAGAACTCAGCTCTTTGAGAAAAAAGCTCTGCCAAAAATACTGAGTAAACGAGAGAAAACTTTTTTCAGGGATTTGTTGGTGAGTGAACAAAAAGTGGTGAAGCTGTTGCTGTGTGAGAGTTGGGTACATTAGGAATCATTCAGAAGCAAATCAAAAGGTATTGTGATGTTGCAAATATTTGTATAAAAACGTACTTTAAATTATTTGTTTATAATAGATTCAAATTACTCAACTCGTCTCTGTCTTATACAAGCATAGCACAAGCACATTGTTATTCTGAGAGGCTTCTAGTTTTATGATTGGTATCAGAGCGGAATACCGACCTGAGATTTGCTGTCTTAAAATAGGTTAGATCCTAAGGAAGCCATGGAGCCATCTACAGAAATTGTTGGTGCCACCACATCAGAAGACAAGGTGAAGATACTTTGTCTGCTGTTGGAGAAGGATGGGAGGCACCATTTGAAATGACAAAGGAAGGAGAAAAGGTACTCAAACCAATAGAACGATGGACTGTTAAAGAGAAGAACCCATCTAAGTTCAATGCTCGTGCTATGAACGCTATTTTTGATGGTGTTGCAGAAGATGAGTTCAGACTAATCCAAGACCACAAGTCTGCTAAACAAGCATGGGATGTTCTCCAGAAATCTCAATGAATGAACAAACCCTGTGAAACGTACAAGGCTTAATCAGATTGCATCTCAGTTTGAAAATCTTAAGATGCAATGGGATGAAACCATTGTTCAGTTCAGCTCAAATATCAGTGCTCTTTCAAATGAAGCAGAGGTTTGGGTAAGACATATGAAAACCATAAATTGTGAAGAAATTGATGCGTTGTTTACCAAGTAAGTTTGCTTCTCACAAAGCTGTTATGCATGTTTCAGGAAATGAAGAACTGGTTGGGATGCTCAAGTCTGAAGAAATGGAGGGTGATGAGGACAAGGTCAAGGCATCTAAATAAATCACCTTTCAAGCTGAGAAAGAAGATGACAAGCTCCAAGAAATCAGAGATAGTGTATCTCTCTTGGCAAAGAACTTCAACAAAGTAATAAAAAGGGTTGAGAAAGGTCAAAACAGAGGAGAATTTGAGAAGACAGTTGCTAAGACAATCAGAAATGATGGAGATAAATCTGGAAGGAAGCATGATATGAAGTGTTATAAATGTGATGGCATGGGACATATCAAAACTGACTTTCTGATTGCTAAGATAAATGAGCTGAAGTGTTATAGTTGCAAAGGGGTAGGACATACAAATGATAAGTGTATGAGCAGTCAAAGAAACAAAGAGAAATCATTCCTGAGCATAAGCGACACATAATCTAATACCAAATCTGACAATAAAGATAAAGATGAGAAGGGTCTCATGAATATGATCAACTTCACATCTCGATTTGAGGGTCTTGTTCCAATAGAGGACACTAACTCAGACGATGCTGAAGAAATAGATCCAAAACATGATTATCGTATTCTATATGATAGTTGGGTAAAGTTGAGGAACAACAAACTAGAACTAGTTAATGGGAAATTAAGTTTGGAAGCTCAAGTTCTAGTGTGGCATGAAAAGGTTGAAGAATAACAGATCATTCCACAAAATGAGGAAACTACACAATGTTTGTCCATGTTGCATGATCTGTATGAACAAGAGAAGGACAAAGCTGAGCTACTTCAAAGAGAACTTAATGAGAACAACAAAAAGATTTGCATGCTGAATAGTTATTCAGAACAACTGGATAAGATCTTCATGATGGGTACAATAGACAAGCAACACACTGGGTTGGGTTACACAAGAGTTAGTGTAAGTACATCTACATTACACAATAGACAAGCAGCATAGAGTTTGTGCACAAAGGGTCTGTTAAGAATGAAGCAACCCAGCTGGCTAAAAGTTAAAGTACAAAACAATAAGTGACTGTTCCAACATAAGCTCAGAACAAAAGTACCAACATAATCTAGTCTGTGCAAACAATGGCTAGCACAAACAGAAAGTTAAGGTATGAAAACAATCATTATTGTAAGACTAATACATTTGCATATTTGTATTACAATAATCAGACCACATGAGAGAAAATTGCATTAAATTCAAGGAAAGGATTATGAAGTTGGGATGGTTAAACGATGTTATCTAGAACCTGCATAGTTCTGTCATGTTTGGGTGTCAAAGTCAAATCTGTATGGAAAGGGTACTCAACTGTCAAAGGTCATCTACTACAGACGAATGTATAGAACTGAAGATGAGATTGAGCTAAGGCGTATGTTGTGTCAGATAGAAGGGTTGATTAAGAATTTTGAGGCTAAGGTGGCGTACACATTAACAAAGGGAACTGATGGCATGTAATGATATTTTGACAGTGGGTGTTCAAGATACATGACATGAGACCAGTCTGTGTTGTGCAAGTATTCTGAAGTAACTGGAGGGAAGGTCATTTTTGGTGATGGAAATAAAGGCAGTATCAAAGGAAAGAGAAGTGTTGGAGTGGTTGATAAACCTCCTGTGGTTGATGTCTACTATGTTGATGGATTAAAGGAAAACATAAGCAGTATCAGTCGACTTTGCGATGAAGGTCTCAAAGTATGCTTCACTAAGACAAAGTGTGAAGCGGTCAATGCAAAAAGTAACATTGTTCTGATGGGAATCAGGTCCAGGAACAACTACTACATGTGGATTCCATCCAATATGTGCATGACAGCAGTCTCCTCTGATCTTAATCTTTGGCAAAAATAATTAGGGCGTATGAACACTCGCAGCTTGGTGAAGCTAGTGCAAAGTGATCCAGTCAGAGGGATACCAAAACTACAAGAGGAAATTGGAAGTGTTTATGGAGCATGCAGTTTGGGTAGACATGTGGAGTTCAGCACAAGAAGACTCCATATATTGTGACAAAGAAAATCTTGGATCTGTTCACATGGACCTTATGGGACCAGAGGAAGTGGAAATTCTGAATGGGAAGAAATACATCTTGGTTATGGTTATTGATTTCTCTTGTTACACTTGGGTTCGATTTCTTCAAGAAAAATCTGAGACTCTTCAAAGCTTCAAGATCCTTGCACTACAACTTCAGAATGAGAAATGGATGATTATTTAGATCAGAAGTGATCATGGGGGTGAGTTTCAAAATGATCTGTTCACACAGTTATGTGAAGCACATGGCATCAGACATCAGTTTTCAGCTCCAAGAACTCCACAACATAATGGGGTTGTTGAACAAAAGAACAAACTCTATAGAAAATGGCTCAAGCAATGATTCATGGAAACAATGTGTTTACTAGATTTTGGGCTGAAGCAGTCAGCACAGCTCGCTGCATTGTAAATCGTGTGTACGTTAAGCTAGGTACAAAAACAACACCATATGAGCTGTGGAAAGCAAATACACCAAATCTGTCATATCTTCACATTTTGGGAGCACATGCTATATCCTTAACGATAAGGATCAATTTGGGAAATTTGATGGTCGAAGTGATGAAGGAACGTTCTTGGGGTATGCTACTAACAATACTGCATTTCAGGCAACAAACACAGTATGAAGGTGGAGGAGTTAGTAAATGTTGTGTTTAATGAGACAAAAAGGTCTGAGGTCTTTGAAGTATCACTAGTTCTTGATAATGATGAAGACCAAGAACATAACAATATATAAGAACAAAGGACAAGACAGATCAAGGAAGTCCAAATATAGAAACTGAACGCCTGGTTGTTCAAGAGGGTAAACAAACACGTCTTCAGGTTCACATGATTCACTCAGAAAAGGATGTAATCTCTAGTATGGATGAGGGTGAAGTCACTAGAGGGAAACAAATATATTTCAGAAAGATGATTCAGTACTCATGTTTCATTTCAGTGACTGAACCAAGCAACATAAACGAAGCCCTGACAGATGAGAACTAACTGCAAGGCTTACTCTTGTTAATGTAGTAGGAATAAAAATGGATCTTCAAGAAGAAGACCGATGAGGAGGGACATGTCACTCGCAACAAGGTTCGACTGGTCACACAAGGATACACGCAGATAGAAGGTGTTAACTTTGATGAGACGTTTACGCCAGTTGCACAGCTGGAATCAATTAATTTGCCTTCTACTTGGTATTGCATGTGTTCTTAACATTCGCCTGTATTAAATGGATCTGAAAAGTGTCTTTCTCAATGGGGTGATTCAAGAAGAGGTGTATGTGTCTCAGCCAAAGGGCTTTGAAGATTCTGCATTTCTAGACCATGTATACAAACTGAAGAAAGCTCTGTATGGTTTGAAGCAATCTCCTCGAGCATGGTATGAGTGTCTCACTCAGTTTTTGTTAGATAACGGGTTCACAAGGGGCAGTGTCGAGAATACCTTGTTCATCTACAAAGAAGAAGGTTACATCTTGATTGTCAAAATTTATGTACATGACATAGTGTTTGGAAGCACTAAACAAGGGCTTGTGACAAAATTTGTCAAGACAATGAATAAGGAATTTGAGATGAGTATGGTGGGAAAGCTTAACTATTTTCTGGGTTTACGGATCAATCAGACAGGCAAAGGGATATTCATTTCTCAAAGCACTTATGCAAAGAACCTCATCACTCGCTTTGGCATGTAAACAAGAAAGAGAGTTCAGACTCCTATGAGCACCACAACCAAGCTTTGTCGTGATGAAAGAGGATAGCTGGTTGATGAGAAACTATATCGAGCTATGATCGGTAGTCTGCTAACTCTGACAGCAAGTCGACCAGATCTCTACTTGAGTGTAGGAGTTTGTGCATGTTACCAAGCTAGTTCAAGAAAGTCTCATCTCAATGCAGTTGCTTAAAAAGGCACTACTGATTATGGTCTGTATTATTTAAAAAAAAACTCTAACCATAATCTTATAGGATTATGTGATGCATACTGGGTTAGTAGTATCGATGATAGGAGAAGTATATCTGGTGGATGTTTTTTCTGGGCAATAACTTGATTTCATGGCATAACAAGAGATAAAATTGATTGTCTTTGTCTACTGCAGAGCCAAAGTACATAGCAATGTGAAGTTGTTGTACACAACTTCTGTGGATGAAACAGATGATCTCTAACTATGGTATCAATTATGGTCCTCTGTTAGTTCATTGTAATAATATGAGTGCAATTAACATTCCAAAGAACCTTGTTCAACATTCTCGCACTAAGCACCTTGATATTCGTCATCACTTCATACATGAATTAGTTGAAGGCAAACTTGTGGAGATCTCATATATTGCATTTGAGAACCAATGCACATACATTTTTACAAAACCTTTGGATTTAAACAACTTTCCTAATCTTCAAAAATCTTTTGGTATCTGTTTGAACTAATTTGTGCTTGGTTGTTGGAGTGTCTGTGTTGCTCATGATCTTGTACAAAGTTTGGTTGCTTTTGATCCCTTGTACATATCACCAATCAAAAACCTCTTGTTGGCAAGTTGACTTAGGAAAAGCGTTACTCCTCATACAAATCAACATATATCAACTTTGGGTATGTTTTTCATTCTTGTATGTACAAAAAAGCAAAAAATAAAAACAAGAAAAAGAGGAAAAGGAAAAATGAGGTTCAAGAGAATCTGAATGTTAATCAAAAAGAAGGATAGAGAAGAGAACAAAATAAAAGAAAAAAGAAAAAAAAAGAAAGTATAAAAAAGGAGTTCTCTTCTGTTTGATCATCATTCTGTTTATTCAAAGCGTAGTTTGTAAATTTTTCGATTTAAGAGTTGATCACAGCTTGGTGTGTATGATGATGTGAAGACTAGCCTGAGTTAATCAGATAAGGTGAAAGCTACTCAATTAAGAAAGAGCTTCCTTGTCTAGGCCGATGAGTTGAAACACTTTCATGTTACAAACCGGGCTGTCTCTATACAGGGACTTGTTCGCACAACTTGGCATTTGACCAACATGATGCAGTTCATTGTAAGTATCTTTCTTATTAAATTCAAAGGTTCAAATTATAAAAAGGTCTTTCTATCTATTTTTCTTCAAAAAGAAACAAAAGATCTGCTTATGTTTGTCTTATGTCTCATATGCAACTAATGACTTGTCTGTGCAAATTTGGTTTCAACTTCTATCATGCTTTGTGTTTCATCATAAGTGCTAGTCAGATCTTCAAATCTATTTGAACATGATCTTAATCTGGATTAACTAAAATTGAGCTAGGAGTTACTAAGTAGGATCCTCAATTGCATGCATCAAATATTGTCTTGTAAGACTGTTATTCTATAAGCTAAGTGAATGTGTTCTGATTTCACACTTTTTCTAATAAGTTTTTTTTATTAAGTGTGCTATCAAGCAGGGGGAGTATGTGGTGTTTCTACAATCCGTTGAGACAGATACCCATAGTAGAGATGATGATAAATATATGAAACAAAATGCCTAGATTTCTAGTATCTAGTTTGATAGGGGGAACATGAATTGTATAGTCTCTGTTTGTTGAACCTTATGATCGTTTAGGATGTTTAATTGTCTATTATGCTGACGTATGGAAACCTTTGCCATTTTGGCCATGTCTAAGGAATGTCTATTTGTGTAACAAGCTATGTTGATCAGATGTCTGTTTGTAAATTTTACTATTTTGATCCGATGTGATTTGTTTGTGTGATCACTAACGTTTTTCAGGTGCTTGAATTATCACACTCAAAGAAAAAAGGGAGGTTGAAAGTTTGTAATAGTGGAAACACTTAATTGTGTATTTGTTTGTGTTGTTTGACTTTTGCAAGAAATTTGATTGACACAAACACTGTAGCGGAGCAGCTGGGTAGGCTATTTTGCTGAAGGAAAATTCTACAGAGTTGTTGGCAAACACTGTAGTGGAGCATGATGGCTCTGCAGGTTTAGACAGAACAGTGGAGACGTTGTAGACTGTACATAAGAGGTGCAGGAGAAGCAGTTGATGTGTGAAAGTCTTTAGAATTGTTGGTGAACAATTGTAGTGAAGAATGATGGTTCTGCATGCTATACTGACAGAGTGTAGCAGAGGAATTGTGAGCATTATGAGAGGGATGTTGGCTGCGTGTACACCAGGCTGAAGTATGGCATCTCATGATGGCTAGAAGCATGGAGCCATACTCTACATGGAGTGTGGAAATGGTGCTTCCAAGTTCTATATAAGTGAGAAAGATTTCTCCATTAGAATTCAGCTCTTAGAGAAGAAAAGCTTTGCCAAAAATACTGAGTAAACGAGAGAATTTGTTGTATTCAAGGGTTTGTTGGTGAGTGAACAAAGAGTGGTGCAGCTGTTGTTGTGTGTGAGTTGGGTAGGTTAGAAATCGTTCAGAAGCAAACCACAAGGTATTGTGATGTTGCGGATTTCTGTATAAATAGCATACTGTAAATTGTTTGTTTATAATAGATTCAAATTACTCAACTCATCTTTGTTTTATACAACGCATTGCACAAACGTATTGTTATTCTGAGAGGCTTATGGTTTTACACTAGAAAGCCTTATACTTAACACAAAGCAGCAAAGATTAAGCATTTAGAGTTATAGAATAGAAAACTTTATTAAGAACAGTCAGAGAATCTTTACATTACTCTTAGAGTTTGACTTCAACTCTTGCCTTACATGGATATTTAATATCTTAAAGAATATTCCTTAAATTTTTCACAACACTTATATTACAACCACATTTTATTTCAAGTCTTTACTTATTATTATGTTAACTCTTATGACACTTATCATCTTTTCCCATGAGTATTCAAGTATCAAGGCTAACAGGTATTTTCTTTATGAGTTAAATATTCATAACTTCTTATTGAGCTAAAAAACAAAAGTCACGGTGACATCCGAACTTACATTACCTCAAGCATTAATCGTTTAATTTCTCAGGCATAGCAGCCTATTGCACTGCAGATGGGTCCATTTTCCATCTTGAGGTCTGTATAAACTACACCTTTACTGTCACCTAATCTGCTCTTTGTTAAGTTTTCTAAAGATTGCCTTTTGTCTCTTGGTGGGATTATTTACAGTTTACGACCAAAGCAGTGGAAAAACGCACAAGAAATCGGACTCCACACTTTCTTTGCGGACAGTTGACAATGAAAGATTCCATCTTTAAAGTGCATAGTCCAGTCCCAAACATCCCGATTAGTTTGAAGAAATCCATTAGTGAAAACAGTGAAAAACAAAGGTGCCTTCGAAGCCTCTTGAATGAATTTCCTAACCGATATGCATCGAGAATTCCAGATGTTCAGCCTCTGGGTCAGTCGAAACTCTATGACCAGTCTCTCTAGTATCTCAATCTCCTGAGCTACCTAGTCCTATCTTGGACTAGTGTACTTGATTTTTGCAGCTTTAACACACGAAGAGGATCCAGGTTTAGAGTCTGAATTTGAAGGAACAAAGAACAAAGTCTCGAAATCAAAGGCTATGAAAGGAAAGAACAGCACAAGAGAGGTTGAGAACAAAGGAGCATTGGTGTGTGTCAAAGAGATGATGGTTATGAAGAAGACGAAAGAAGATCAGAAGCAAGCAACAGTAGCAGTGGAACGAAAGTGGAAGACTTCCCACCTAAAATGGTGGCGAGAGATTGCTCCAACCTCAAATGCGAAACCTCAGAGATAGCTATTGTCCTATGTAGACTACTGACAATTTTAACATGTGCTTACTTGAAAATGTAAATGTACCTTAAATAGAGATTGATTCCGTCCACAGAAACCTTTTGATGCTGCGGTCAAAAAATGGAACAAACCCAAAATGCTATATGTTATACAACTGATCAAAACCGAAATTACAACTTCAAGTGAGTATCAAACAAATTCCGGATGATCTTACAAAATGGCATTCTTAACTTTCTGCCAGATAAACCTAAATCTTACAATGGTAAAACATTTGCTCTTGCCTTAAAAAAAAAAAAAAATCAAAAACTCTCGAGAACTAATCTTGGATGAGTATAACAATAATCCAATATCGTTTGTTGGATGAGTATAACTCTTGACTAAAGTGTATCATTAAGATAGCCGAAACAATGCGGAATGCTCCGGACAAAAAGATAGGGATTACGAAGTACCATTAGTGTCTTAACTCGTAAGGTGAAGATTGTATTTGAGTTATCCGACTTGCATGCGACATTGACGACCATGGAGGTTCTTGAGCCTTGTGAGTTCTTTCCGTCTCTTTCTGGCTTCTGCTGCAGCCAACGATCCTTTGTTTTTCCCAGGTAGAGAAATCAAAACATGATGACCAGGTGGCATGGGTGCAACTCCTTTAGTTGTCTCAGAAACATCTTCATGCTTTACACTGTGAGATTGTTGCGTTACAGGAAAACCATCTCCTCCTTCTGAAAAGACTTCAGTAGCACATTCATTGAGATCATACAAAGGTCTAGTTTCAGGTGAAACAGACTCTTCTTCTTTAATTCTAGTTGGTAGATGAGACCGCAGAGTTTTTGTGACCTCTAACGGTCTTGCAATAGAATCATCGATATGGTGCCTGTTTGAAGGAATACCTCTTTGTGTATCTTGAAGTCCGAAGGGGACACCGTTGCTGTTATCAGGGAGAAACCAAGGACAAGGCACAACGTAGAAATGAGTTTTTGGTCCATTATCATCTCCATGATCTTCATGCCCCTGCGAGGTCATAGTTTTAGCAGAAACTCCTCCTGAGGTGGCGAATTCAAGTGGCGTTATCATTTGATTTGAGGATTGAGTAACATTAGGCCAACAGAAAAGCTGATATGGATTCTGGTTGTAGAAGTAAAACGGAGGAGATGATGTAGACATATCAACTAGTGATGGCTTGGGCGATTCTTCAGGTTCTTTTGTATCAGGTTTTACCGACTTAGATACCTGTGAAAACAGATGGCAAATCAGATATTACACTGTGAGCAATAATGCTCTTGATACTAATAAGGTGTTCAATAGATAGTGTAACCTGTTCCTTTAGCTGTTTATTAATGGTCTCCAAAGACTGAAACTCTTTCAAGGCCCAATCCTTTTCCTGCAAGCAGAAATGTCATCAGCTACAATAACGTCTCTTAGGTTCACTAAGCAGTGGAAACTGTAAATTGAATGGTTCACTTACCCTCCTCAAATTCTCATTCTCATATGTCAGATCAGCTGCTTTTTTACTCAGCTCTTCACACATTGCCTGGATATACAAGGAATGAAGACTTAATAATACTAGTTTATAATGCAGCTCATTGTCCGATACGAACATTGATGATAGAACCAAACCAATCATAACCTACAGCGTACGATAAAATTACCTGTCTGCGCCGAATTGTTTGCCTCGCAGATTCTCTGTTAGCTAATATTCTCCGTATTCTACGTTCTTCTCTTTCAGCCTGGAGAGTAGTAGTAGCACGTAAGTTCCCAACAAAAGAGTCGCACCAAAATAAAATTAAAAAAACAGACATAAGAAGAGAAAATTTACGGGCTCCTTTTAACAATACCTCACTCAAATTCTGTCTCAATCGCCCACAGCCATTTGATCTACACCTTAGGGTCGAACCAAGGTTTGGTTTAGGTGTTTCACCATTTGTCTCAGTTTTAACCGCAAGTTTAGTTACTTCTATAGTAACTGGTTGAACTTCTTCTTCCTCTTCCTCTTCCTCTTCCTCTTCTTCTTTCACTGCTCGTTCCTGTGCCCAGCAAAGAAAATCTGGTTATAGCAATAGCTTAACTTGGTAAATGACCAAAGAGCTCTTCAGAAAGATGAGCCTTCTAAGTTTTGTGAGAGATTATGACATCTATAATTGTATAATGTTATCCATTTAATGAGAGTGTAATCACAAACCCGTCGCACGAATTTCTAGCTATTCGAAAATTTGATTATTTGGATCTAACCAGATAAAACATATAGTTTCGCACTTGTATATACAGAATTAGTGAGAGTGAAATCCAATATACAGTCACGGAAAGGGATAAGCGAAGAGACGAGACCTCAGCGAGATCCGGAGTAGGCAATGTTTCGGAGTCAGCTGGTTTCAAAAGCGAGTCACATGGAGGAGAGTCGGTCTTGACTCGCTTCCTAACTCGTTTCCCTTTACTCCCCCAACTCGCCGCGGATTCGAAAACCTGCTCTCGCATTATCGCAAGCTGCGCCAAATCCGCCAATGCCTCTGCCGCTTCCAGCTCCGTCATGTTCGCCGCATCCTCACCGGAGGTAGACGACGGAGAAGATGAAGAAGAAGATGAGCAACAACTTGAAATAGGCTCCACCTCCATCAAGAAATTCAAACCAAAAGATTTTTGCAAAAATAGAAAAACGTACCAGAAAGAAAAAAAAAAAAGAGAGAGAGAGAAAGAGAGGAACTGTAACTCCTAGAGGAGGAGTAGTGTAGAGCGAGAAAGGGAGAGAGGGAAAATGCCAGAGGAGCCCACCGATATTGAGAGAGTGACACGTGTCATGCCAGCTCATCGCCTACAATTGGTTGCTTAAATATAGCCCATGTATCTATGCACGCCACGTCTCGCTATGCACCAAGTCAGCAAACTCGGCACGTGCCAAGTGAGGCATACGTGCGTAGCCGAGATTTGGGACCGCGACCTCAGAACTGGGAAATGGCGCAAAGTTTAAGATGCAAGGTCGGTTTAAGGAGCTTAGATTATGACACGTGTAGTTCTATCATTGGATATTTACGTGGCAACGTCTGAGTCATGAGATCAAGTGGTGAACGCTAGAGTGATGGTCTGCATCTTACGGTTGGAGCTTTTGGTGCATCCACCTACACACAATCATTCTTTTTCGTGTTAAAATCTTGTTCAACATATATATGGGCCAACAGTTGACCCATTAATATAAGATATATAGGAGTCATTACATATACTAGATCACAATTTTATATATAGCAAACCATAAGAAATAGAAAATAAAATTTTTTAACATCAAGACAGTAATGTTCTCTTTATAAATCTTCAGCCATTAAGGATCAAACCCCTTATCCTAAAATATTAGAAGTAAGGTTAAAAGTCATTAAGCTAATTGACAAAAAAAAAAATTATTCATATCAAATAATATTTAAACTAGGTGAAATATTTGTGATTGAATGTTACCAAAATTTCCAAAAATTTTATGTTTGAAAATCATATCATAGTATTTATAACAAAATCTATGGGTTTGGTTGGTTGCAGTAAAAAGTTGTTTGCAAACGATATACTTATTTTGCTACAAATCAGTTTTTTGTTTGAAACGATAATTTACAAAATAATCTTTTCAAAAAGGTTGTTTATACTTATTTAGGTTGTTTAAAAAAACTGTTTGTAAATAAAACCATTTATGCTTGCTCAGGAAATGACCATTGTTTGTTAATAATTTAAGAAAAAGTATATAATTCACATTATTATTGAAGAAGATGAATTATTGTTTACACTTAGAGAAATTGTCATTTGCAAATATCAATATATTGTATTAAAAATAGTAATTCTAATTTATAGTAATTGTTAAACTATATGTTATTTCTTATTTTTTGGAATAATCATTTTAAATCAAATTTTATATACTAGTTTATAGGCCTGATTGGAATTGTTCCATTTTATAGATTTGAAAAGTAAAAATATTTGTATGAGATTGAAATCAAACTCTTCATATTCTAGTTTGCTTTTGACTCTAAAATATGGTTGGTTTCATTCACTCTTTTACAAAAAATTTTGCTTTTCAGAGCAATAAAACGAGAGCAATTCTAATTAGGCCATATATCTCACTACATTATTCAATCGCTCCAATGTTAAATCAATCAACATTAATCTTCAAATGACATTCGTTTCAAAACTTCTTTTATCCACCACTATCCACAAATGATTTTTGTTTTAACCGCCCATCATTTCAAACGGTGTTACCAATCATACCCTATACTATTCAAGGGATGTATTCTAGGAAAATAACTTAGAACTTGTAAGTATTTACACCAAATATCATTAGGATATCTTCAACCATGACACTAAAATAGTGTTAAAAATACATTATATTTAGTTTAGTTTTGACACAAAAATATTTTTTATCTCCAACTAAAACACCATATATCTTAGCGATAATAATACTTTATTATTATTATATTATTAAATCAATTATGTTTTATTCTTTAATAATTGTGATGAAATTTAGTATCTTATATACAATAAAAAACTTCAAATTGATTTAATGAAGAGTGAATTCTACTTTTTGGACGTTTACTAGGTTTAAAATATTTCTTGTAGTATAAAAAACATATTATCTACCTCAAAAATTAAATATATGTATAATATTATCGTGTTAATGGATAAGTCCAAATCACTAAAGACAATAAAAGAAAATTTAATGTAGAAGAAAGCAGGCTCAAAAAGTGACTTAAAGGGGATTAGTATCAACGTGCTCACCACTAAAGAAAAGAATACATTTCGCGAAAGAAAAATTAGTGCGTTGACCACTTAAGGAAACAAGATCTTATCAATCTATGAAGTCTAATTGACACAAAGAAGCCACCTAATCAGGTGGTGAAAGGGAAATCAGAATATGCTTCACAAAACACAAAAGAAAACACATATAAAGACGAGGTTCGCGAATGAGTATGCCATATAAGCCAATCTACAATCATTTTAGAACAAATTAGCTCGATTCTGAGAGAGAGAGAGAAACTATTTCGGTTCGTAGTAGATATTTGCACCAAAAACTCTGTATCTATTTGTTGAATCCAATAATAGCTATTTGATCATTGATTGTTTGTTTGCGCATAAACAATTTGACGCCCACCGTGGGGTCGAAACAAAGTTTTTCTCTCCAAATTGGTATCAAGCTAACAGAAAAATGGTGACTAGAAGCCAACAAGCAGCACAAACTAGAGAACCGGCCATCAACATGACCAACAACGAAGCCAACCCTAATGAGATAGCAGAATTGGTAAATGAAGAACATGTAGCCGGGAACAACGTCCAAAATCCACCACCTACTAAGTTGGCCCCACGATGCAACCGCATTATGGTAGAACTATGGACCATGATTGGAAAGCTGGCCGAACATGCCAAACAGAACGAAGAAAAAAGTAAGGACCTCGCCAAACAATTGGAGATGCAGAAAAGAGTGCACCATGAGCAGATAGAAGATATGAGGCGAGCCAATCAATAAATGAGATGCGCCCTCTTCCCATCCCATTAGGCTCGAAATATCAAAAATCACGAGAGGAATCTAAAGAACGGGAGACAAGAAAGCGAAGAATCATAGGAAAGAGTTAAAACGACAGCTCCACATGAAGTCGACACGCTTACCAGGCTACTATCCATAGTGTGATAAACTCAAGAGGATTATAAGACCCTAAAGACGCATGTACACATGGCGACCACATCAGCACAAGAGCTGCACCGCATGATCGAGCATACTCGGAAAACAGAAGTTCCCCCAGTACTTTAGAGAATCAGATCCGATAGCACTTTGAAAATCATTCTGTCTAGTACCTAACAGAGCATACCCTGACTGGAGAAGCAAGACCCAGGCCTTTGTCGTTTTTTTCAGAGAACCTCTAGGGCGCAGCGTTGGATTGGTTCTTAGCCCTCAAACCAAACTCTATCGATGGATTTGAGGAACTAGCAGAATCCTTCCTCAAATAGTACTCAATTTTCATCGAGCATCGCGTGACAACAAAGAATTAAATGAGCATGCGATAGGAGAAGCATAAGCCCCTGCACCAATTCATCGATTGGTTCAAAGCAATGAAAGCCAAAAGCGTATACGTAGACAATGAAATGGCCCTACTCACGCCAGATTCAGCACTATGGCTCACATCCCAGTTCAGGGCGAATCTTATAAAGAATCCACCAGCAACTTCGAACGACGCGCTTCAACCCTTAGTCAATTTTGAGATCTAGGAGGAAATTAGGAAAACCGGAAGCTTCGAAGACGAAAAAAGTGAAACCCACAAAATCAAAGAGACAACCACAGGGAGAAAGAACTAGATAGCGAGAAAGGAAAGCACTCCTACTTTGTCTCTAAGTCTAGAAGCTACAAAAATAGACCTCGAGAAATTACAGGAATTATGACCCAAAGAAGTTTTGCGACTATCACCAAGTTAAGGGGCATTCCATCAAAGAATGCAACACCGTGCAAACCTGAAGGAAGAAGGAAAATGGCACAAAGGAATGAGAAAAGTATGGAAGGACTACAGAGATAAGACTAGTAGGTACAAGAATCCCTTAAGCATCGAACAACAAAATGATGAAGAAGATGGATCATCTCCCCTAAGGCAGAAAACAAGGATCACATTCATTCAAGGAGGCTCCCAACTCTATCAGAATTTTATAAATTCGATCAAAGTACACCAGGAGAGGGCATACCATCTAGAGGTCAGCTAGGAGCATCACCCTGATATTACATTCAGGGCGGAAGACGCATCGTGGCTAAATTACTCACACGACGACGCCTTTGTAACCCCTGAAAGTTGTAGAATTTGCACTAGAACACATTCTAGTGGACACTAGAAGTTCTATAGATATACTGTTCTATGACACCTTCAGGCGAATGGGATTTAAAGCTAACAAGCTCGAAGGCAGACCAACGATGCTCACCAGCTTCACCAAAGAAACAAGTCTTTCAATGGGAACAATTAAACTCGTCGTAGTAGCTTGTGGGGTAAGGAAACTTGTTAGTTTCGTAGTTGTCCACAAAGAAGCAACCTTTAAGGCGATAGCTTATGCCTATCATCAGTGCGTCAAATTCCCAACACCTCAAGGTGACACAATGATAAGGGGCAGCCAGAAGGCCACACGGCAGTGTTACAAGGAAAACATATCATTCGCCAAATTAACCTTCACATAGCAATTACTACAGCTCGAGGCTTTCTTAGAGAAAGAAAGCGGAACCCACTGTACCCCAATGTTGAATCCATCAAAAGAATCAGTGCTAGAATAAGTGCAAATTAACCCCAATGACCCAGAAAAATGAGTTAGAATAGGACAGAACCTCGACTCGGACGTTGAGAAAGAACTGATCAAGTTCTAGAACCAGAATTTAAATACCTTTGCATGGTTAGCATCCTCGATGACTGGACTGACGCGCCAATCACCGCACATGAGCTCAACATGGACCCAACCTTCAAGCCTATAAAGCAAAAATGGAGGAAGCTGGGATTTGAAGATGTACAAAGACATCTGAAGCTAGGATCAATACGAGAATTTAAATACCTTGACTAGTTGGCAAATCCAGTAGTTGTAAAAAAGAAGAACAAAAAGTGGAGTGTCTGTATAGATTACACAAAACTTAACCAGGCATACCCAAAAGATAGCTAACTGTTCTCGCATATCGATAGATTGGTGGAAGCTACAGCTGGATACAAGGAATTATCATTTATGGATGCATTTTCAAGATATAATCATATACCAATGCATTCGAAGGATCAGGATAAGATGTTATTCATAACCGAGATTGTACTACTACAAAGTCATGCCATTCCAGCTAAAAAATACGGGGGAAACATACCAATGGGTCGTAAACAAAATGTACGACGCACAGCTGGGATGAACAATAGAATTTTACATCGACGACATGCTGGTCAAATCAACCCGACCACATGACCATATCTTGTAGCTTGAGGAATATTTCAAAATCCTAAATGAGTACAGATGGAACTCAACCTAGCAAAATGATCCTTTGGCGTAACACCCAGAGAATTCCTAAGGTATCTGGTCACAAAGCAAGGAATATATGCAAACCCAAGGCATCGGCACCAGCTACAAAATCACCGAAAGAGATGCATCGACTCACATGCAGGATCGCAACACTAAATCCCTTTTATTTCCAGATCAACCGACAAATGCCTTTCATTCTACAAGCTAATTCCTTTATTAAGTTCGAGTGGAGCGATGAATATCAGGAAGAACTAAAACAGCTCAAAGCCTACCTAGGCAATCCACCTATCTTGATGAAATTAGAAAATGAGGAAACTCTCTACTCATACATCGCGATATTAGAGGCTGCAGTCAGTAGAATATTAGTGTGGAAGAAGTACGGAAAGTAGAAGTTGATATATTACTGATAACAAGTTTTTAATGTGTTTTTCAAATCCTATTACACTAAAGTGTCGGTGTAGTATAATAGGTGTCAATCCAACTGGGTGTGTAGTTAGTACTCAGAATGCAGTAAACTGTCCTAAATCAAGCCAATCAAAGTTTGGTTTGTCTAACAACCTAGGTCGTACTTAAAATAAAAATGAACAAATCAATCTGCAATAATAAAGAAATTAAAACGAAGCAATAAGTAGCAATGTCAAAAGTGAGTTTAACGCAAGGTAAGAAAATAGGAATCTGAGGAGTGAGCATCACAGATCAGCGTGACTCTTAGACCAACTAGGCGCTTGACAACACTCAATTAAGCTAATCTCTAGGCAGCAAGAACGATNTGGCAGCAAGAACGATAACAATGAAACCACTCTCGTGGCAAACAAACTCGATTTGAGTACAAACAGACCCTATCCCCATAGGCATTTTATAATCTACCCGGCATGAATGATCAACTCGCTTAGAGCCAATTCACACCTCGGACATTTGATCCCTCGAGCCGAGTGTGCAATCTCTGAAGTGGTTCAGTCAGACGCTCTATCAAACACTAATCAGATGCTAGAGCATCTCAGAACAAGCTCTAATTGATCTGAATAGAGCTAGCAATTAACACACCAAAACAGAAGAGATCCTAAAAATTCTAACCTCAAGCAACCGAGAAAACCTAAGCTTCACGCCAATCTAGCTCATCCTCAAGAGCACTAGGTAACTACTTGGAATTCATGAAATTAACGCTAAACACAAAATCCATATTAGCCAACATAGATCTAACATTCGAATGAGAAAAGAAATCAACATTAAACGTAAAAACTGAATTGCATAAAAACGTAAAACTAAAATCAGATTTGTTCTGGAATTACAAAGAGCTAATGTGTGCTCACTCACGAAAAAGAATAATTACTCAACAAAAACTAGATAGATCTTTAATATCATCCCCACTCGAATTATATAGAGAACTCAGCACAAACACAAGTAAAACTCAGCCTAGTGAGAAAAAGGCCCAATCCTTTGTGGATCTTGAAGCCAAGCTCGATCCAGACGCTGATCAGGTCCATGATCAGAAACCTTGCATCTCAAGATAGGAAACTCGAACTACAGCTTCAGTGCAACAAGGGTAGTTGAGTCTCAGCTTACAGTTCGAGTTCTTCACGTGTCCTTCGCCACTCCCCTCCAGTTCGAGTATGATGGGACTCGATCTGTACTCGAGCATCCTCTTTTGTTTCCATGCTCCAACCGCACTTCAAGTGCTGCAACTTTGCATCTCTTCTCAGCCACTAGTCCAGAAAACTCTACTTTTGCACTTTCAGTACCTAAAATCCCCTCGAATGCAATATGCATACTGATGCAAATGAATGAAGCTATTTGGACTCTTAAATGATGATAATATATTAGATATGCATATAAAAACGGCTAAATAGAACTCCTAAAATGTGCTAAAAACCATACATATCAACTCCTCCAAACTTATTCTTTGCTTGCCCTCAAGCACACAGACACATACAAATTCAAAGAAGAGGTCGCTTAATGGGGATTCATAACCAAAGCAAGCTGATTCGAATGCTAAACTCAATGTTCTGTTTTGATGTTCTAGGCTGCAGTACTAAACAAGTCATACTCTGAAAATGTTAGCCATGTTGATCACAGTTCAATCTAAGTTAAAGCTCAACCTATAATTGCATTCAAATATACCATTCCGTTTAACATTCAATTCAATCTAAACCGTGAGTCAAGCTATGCATCTTGTAAGAACTCGTTTGGCAAAGGGTGGTCTAAGAGATTAAACTGATCTCTTTAATGTTTTGGCTCATCAAATCTGCACAAGGATCACTCAGAATGGAATAAGCTTTAGCATAAGGCTAAAGGTGAGAACCAACATATGCACACAGAAACAAAGTTTCATCTACCCAGTGCGCCCAACTCGAGCTCAAACCTATTCATTCTAAAACCCAAAGTGCAATCCTAATTCTACCCTTTTAAACCAAGAATGCTTTTCTTTATTTATTTCAGCCAAACGCTAAATAAGATCAACTCAGAAGCTTTTTTTGCATTGATGATCTAAGGAGATGGATTTCTTAACTCAATTCTTCTAGCGGTTTTAGATCATAACTCATAACAGCTCTAGTTCTATTTTTACTTTAAAAACAAAAGACACTTCAATCTTTGTCTATCTTTTCTTTCTTAGAACCCTATTCTGAATTTTAATCTCCCAAAACCTTTACTAGAACATATATACATTTTTGTGCCCTTTCTCCCCTTAGATTCTTTAACTCATGCCCTTATTCTTTTATTTATTCATTTCCCAATCATAGTAATCAAGTTTCTTACTTGATTACTATGATTGGGAAATGAATAAAGAAAAGAATAAGGGCATGAGTTAAAGAATCTAAGTACTTACGCCTAGTCTGATTCAAACCACCTACGCCTAGTCTGATTCAAAAATTGTGAACCAAGTACTACATGAAACCTTGTTCCTCTCGGCGCTCACCTAACACTTTATACCAAGATTATTCCAAAAATAGGCCTCACAGTCACACAACAAGCAACGTAGGGTTTGAAAGGAGGTAAGGGTCAAGGTGGGAGTCTACTCGAATTAACATGTTAGATACAAATGATGAAAGAAACTCCGAGTATTTTGTGATCCACAAGTTCAAGCTCAATGCATAGACTTGATAATTAAGCATTCATTTCAGGTTATCACTTAGCAAGGAGTGGCGTATAATCACAGCATAATTCAGCAAAGTTATGAATCATCCTTAATATTTCTAGCATGGTGCAGTCTTACACTTCAGACCAAAAAGCAATCAGCAAACAACATTAACTCAAGGTAGTGAATTTAGCACAAAAATCCATGTCCATGTTGTCAACGAGTTGAGTATGGGTCTCGGTGTTGGTGTTGTAAGGGAATGATGCTGAGCCCAAAGAATCTACGAAATTGTACCCTTGTGGCAGCGTAAACTATTCTGAGCGCAAACCAAACAGATCAATAACACCAGACTCAGGTTGCTGTGTGTATGGCTGAGATGTTGAACCAAACACATTGTAACCACTGTACTGCTTGCGGTGTGAGGTTCTGTGAGGTCGAGCCTTGATTTTCTATCCAAGGAAGACCTGTCTGGAGCATGAGCTGCTGGGGCTGCACATCCTACTGTGGTCGTGGCTCAAGACTCCGAGTCCGCTCTCTACTCGAGCGACTAGTGGACCGCCATCTGTGTTGTCTAGGCGGTTCTAGACTATGCTCTAAATTAGCTCTGGTGTCCTCTCACTCTGCTGTTGAGGCTATTGAGTAGAATTAAGATCGAACACATGAATTTCTGGCATCGAGTCCCTTGCTGAGGTTTGAGACGGCGTTCTGTGCTCATACGAAGATGCTCTGTGTGGCTGCATCGGAGACCAATGTTCTTAGGGTTGCCGTGGTATGGAGACCGAGTGTCTAGGTGGTGGAGGCGTTGGTTCTCTAATCTCTCGAGTAGGAGTCTCTTGCCTTCTTCTAGAGCTTTTTCCAAGGGAGATGTTGAATAAGCTTGTCCATCACACTATTCAACTTGTTAGTCTGCCATCTGCTCAGTTTCATAGAAGACTAATGCGTTTATGTGCTTCTTGCAACCCCTTTGGCATCCTCGGGTCTTCATAATCATCGAAATGATAGCATTCTGGCTCACCAAGACCCTGCCCTGGAGCTTCCAGACTTCTCTCTCTGACTAGCTCGAGCTCGACTCTGTGTTAGGCAATGAGCAGGT